>CAIGRT010166701.1:0-14735 GCA_903798405.1 Fraxinus platypoda | reverse complement strand
CCAATAAAAGTAATATGTGACCTATAATTTGATGTTCTGTGACCATAAAATAAGTTGTGTGACTTATAAATTTTGTGATTCGTGACCGATGAACAATTGTGACTTTTAAATTTTTAATTTGTGACCGATGAACGAATCGTGACCTATAAAATTTTTTAATTGTGACCAAATTGCATAGATCTGTGACATTTATATATTTATTAGTAAAATATATAATTAATTAATTAAATTATAAATAAATTTTAATGAAAACCTTATTTTTGAAATTTAAAACCTCAAACGTTAATTTTGAAATGGTGATACTTAAATACCTTATTTATGTATTGTTCCCTAAATAAATCTAAGGGAATTGGCCTCAACTACCTATAGAATCTTCGGTGCCAATTCAACTCCCCATTTTGCAAATCTGTGTTGCTCCTTTCTGCAATGGGATTTTTGCAGTGAGTTAAAAGGAGCTAGCTGTACGATGATCTTTTGTGCAATTTACACTCCCATAGAGTTGAAGACACAGATGACAGAGTTGAGAAATGGATTCGTTACAACAATTGCCATCAATTTCAGGCAAATGAACCAATGCCAAATTATTTGTTTTATACAACTCACGCAAAGTGAGGACGTCATTTTATCACAGCAATGCATTTGAAAATTTAACGCCGTTTAAATATTGATGCTATGTGACATAAATAGCGGACTACAATGGCCAACCAAGTGAGAGGAAGACAGTCATTGGGTTGATGCAAATTGCCCAGGAGAAAGATGAGCCCTTACAAGAGTATTTGGTCAGGTTCAATAGAACTACACTTGGAACAAAGAACCTTCAAACGTGTGTCGTGATAACAGCATTACTCCTCGGAGTCAATGCATGACTTTTTTTAAAGAAGGGAGACAAATACGTAGATGTAGAAGAAGCAGGCTGAGATTCGAAAATCCACAAGCTGAAGTCCCATGATGAGCGAAAAGCTACTAACAGAAATAAGCTGAAAAATGAGCACATGAGTAAGGGGTATGCGTCAGAGTGGTTGACCAAGCAAAGGTGAGAAGAGGTTAAGGCTTTTACTCTTATGAATATCCCGTGTGCTAAGTTACTGATGGAGATACAAGACATGAATAAGCTTGATTGGCCATAACCATTAGTCGTGTCTACTAGCAAGAGGGATAAAGGCAAGTACCGTCATTTCCATAAAGACCATGGACATGAGACTGAAAATTGCACACATTTGAAAGAAGAGATCGAGTGCCTTTTGAGACGGGGTTTCTTGACTAAGTACGTGAATAATGATTGAGCCAAGGAAAAGGTTGATGATCGTCCATCATATAGGGCTGGGGCAATAAATTTGATCATCGGTGGGATGGCGACAGTCGGAGACTTAAATTCAGTTAAAAAGAGTTATGCATGCTCTGTTGGGGTTTGCTCTATTTAGAAGAAGAGATGATTCAATCAAAACATCATTTTTAGTGAGGAAGATTTGATCGTTGTAGCAAGCCCCCATGACGATGTTTTGATGGTTGTCATAGTTGATTTTGATGTCAAGAGGGTGCTGGTTGACGGCAGCAGTACATCGAATGTTCTTACTTGGAAGGCATTTTTGGGCTTGAAAATCTCTCTGAAAAATTGAAAACTGTGACCACTCTGCTATAAGGTTTTGGAGGGGGCACTTTAATACCGAAGGACCTGTAGAGCTTCTGGTGACGTTAGGCACTTACCCAACGAGTGTGTGATCCTGATAAACTTTTTGGTTGTCAAAACCCCCATGACATACAATGCAATCTATGGTTACCACTATTAAATGCTGTCGGTGTTGTCCCTTCAACTTACCACCAAGTAATGAAATTTTCAACTAGTCGAACGGTTGGATACGTGAAGAGCGATCAACACGCTTTAAGGAAATGTTACATAGACAACATACAAGCTATGGACTTTCCACCAGTCATAACGTTGGATTTTGAGCCTCTAAGGAGTTAGGTGATGAGCTTTTAAAAACAAAGGTTAGTTAGGTTGTCTTTCTATTTTTCTTGTAAATATAACTGCTAGGAAGTTTATTGATTTTCCTAATGTAACGCCGGCGACTTGTTCTATCCTCTTGTAATTATTAGTATTGCTCAACGAAAAGTTTAGACGACGATGAACGATGAGGGCACTAAGAAAGGGCAGCCTTGTTGGGACATCTCGGTGTGCCAACTGATTCTCCAAATCTAAATAATCTTTGTCTAAATGCATGGACTTGATCTACAACCGGTGAGATTTTTTGTACGAATCGTGGCTCAAATCTTCGTCCAACATATCAAAATTGTCCAAATGACTAAGCGGTGAGAAACAAAATCGAAAATTGGTTATAAGTTCAAAATTGCTATATAGCCTTAGTGGCGAGCTTTCAAAATAAAAAAAATTGGTTAAAGCTCAAAACCACTAGACAGGCGCTCACACATCAAATCACTCGAGGGGCTAAGCGGTGAGCAACAAAACCAAAACTTGGCTCTAAGTTCAAAATCACTCTACAATCTTAGTGGTGAGTTTTCAAAACTAAAAAATTAAGGCTCAAAAACACACGCGCTCAACCCATTAAAATCATCCAAGGGGCTAAGCGGTGAGCAGCAACACAAAAAAATTGGTTAGCTTGAAATCACTCTATGGTCTAGTGGTGAGCAACAATACCAAAAAAATGGTTAGCTCGAAATCGCTCTACTTTCTAGTAGCGAGCTTTCAAATTCAAAAAATAATTAAGGACCAAAATCATAGATCTGGCGCTCTACACTTCAAGGTTGTACGATGGGATAAGCGGTGAGCAACAAAATAAAAAATCGTTCAAGTTCTCAACTAATCAACATCAAAATCACTAAACAAGTTCTCAACTCATCAACATCGCTCAAGGTGCTAGACGGTGAGCAAGAAGACAAAAAAATGGTTATAGCTCAAAATCGTTATACGCTTCTAGTGGTGAGCTTTCGAAACCAAAAAATTGGTTAAGGCTCAAAATCACTAGATCGCACGCTCAATACGTTAAATCGCCTAAGGGGCTCGGCGGTGAGCGATAATACTAAAACAGTGGCTAAAGCTAAAGCATCACCAATTGAGAATGCAGAGCTAAAATTCGCTAACCAAACTCGAAATAGTGCAATAAATTGAGTAGCAGGCAATGATGATGACTGACAGAGCTAATGCATTAGACTACTGTGTAGTTATCAAGTAGTCAATTATATACCAATCGACTTATCAACGATAGTAGATCGCTAATGCGGTGGACGCATGCTACCATTGACCACTATATGATCAATGCATGCTATGTTGACTGCTGAGCATTGACTCATCAACTAGTCAATCATGTATGGTAGATGATTGTCGTACGGTCGAACACAGAAAATAGAGGCTAAGAGAAACCTACTAACTTGGAATCTCGAAAATATGCCGATTGGGCATTATCTCGGGGGGTTGATCGATCGTCCTCAGTCATCGATTGACTAGTATATCCACTTGTCGATGGACCAGCCTCAGGTGGTCGATCGACTGCATATCGGCTGGTCCATATACCAGTCTCAAGCAGTCGACCGACCAACCTCAAGCGGTTGATAGATCGAAATTCGTTGTTCGATCGACCAGCTTGTTAGTGACTAGTTGATCGGCCCGTGGTCGATCGACCAAATTCAAGCGGTTGATCGATCGAAAGTCATTGTATGATCGATCAACTCGTTAGTGACTAGTCGATCGGCCAGTCGCTAGTTGGTCGACTCTCCTTTTCTCATCTTTACTGTCACTCTCTTCTTACTTGATGTACATGAAGAAAATTTTGAAGACTCTTAGCTAGAAGAAGATGATAGTACTACCTTACACATTGAAATTGAATGGGAGTATGCTAAGAATGAAAGAAATACCTTGAAAACGAAGAAATGAAGGAATGACCTAGAAAAATGAATGGATATGCTACCTCTTAAAGAGAACTATGACAAGAGGTAGAGGGGCTAGTGATGCTAAGTAACATAAATAGTGGACTACGATGACCAATCAAACTTTCGCTATGCTAGACGACTTTCGCTATGCTGGCGACTTTTACTATGCTAACATGTTTACAACTATGATAGTTCGTCTACCACTATGCTGGCCTGACGTCACTATAGTAGGCCGACTATTGCTATGCTAGCTTGACTTTGGCTACGCTAGCCTGATTATCGCTATGGTAGACTGACTACCGTTGTGCTAGACTGAGTGCGACTATGGTAGACCAACTAAAAAATACTAGCCTGACATAATTATGGTAGACTAACTACCAATATGCTAGCTTGACTACCGCTATGGTAGATCGACTACCACTATGCTAGCTTGACTACGATTATGGTAGACCGACTATTGCTATGCTAGCCTGACTACCACTATGGTAGATCGACTACCACTATGCTAGCTTGTCTATCGATATGGTAGACCGACTACTGTTATGCTAGCCTGACGCCACTATGGTAGATTGACTATTGCTATGCTAACCCGACTATCGCTATGCAAGCTCGACTATCGCTATGGTAGATTGATCATCATGACTCCTAGTGATGGCAAAAAAACCCGCCCGACCCGACCCGACCCGACCCAACGAGGCCCTGCCTCGAAGGGTTGGCGGGGCGGGGCGGGGAGGGGTGGGGTGGGAATCGCCGTCCCATCTCAGGTCTCAGGGCGGGGTGGAGATGCCCCACCCCAAACCCGCCCCGTGAAGAATAAAAAAAAATTAATTAACTACAAATGTTTAATTTTGGAAATTGTTTGTTTCGAGTGCTTGCTTTGGATATTGATGTAGTTAGTTTGAGAATTATTTGTTTTGGATTTTAAAATTTTGAATTTGTATTTTAACTGAAAATTTTTGGAAAAAAAAGGTAGGAAATTGGGCAGGCCCGCGCCCCGTACCTGCCCATCTAAGGCAGGGTGGGGGAGTGGCGGGGCGGGCGCCCGCTGCTATCTCTAATGACTCCCAACCGTCTGAACATCATTTTAATTGATTGAAAATTGCTTGACTTTTATCACTGATCCCATTAACCGTCTAGTGGGTAGAAGTTAACCACTCATTACGTGGGTGAGAATCCCCTAGTGAGTGGATGTGTTACACTAGATACATGGACAATAGCTGCTTAGCTATTACATGGCACCAGACATCTATAAATACTTCTTAGGTGTACGGTGGTCCTTTTTTTTATAACACATTGATAAGTACATTTTTACACGCTTATTTTACTATCAAAACATGAAAAATTGTTGATTAATATGTTGGAATATAGCTTAATTCTATATAATTTACGTTTTGCAGGACAACGTGATGAGTGTAGCGAAAATAAGGAGAAACAAGTGAAAAAAAGACCAAATTGAAGGAAATGAAAGTTTAGGGACCAAATTGAAAATATCCAAAAGATTACTCGGAACTAAAATTCCATGGAGAACTAAAATTCTTGCTCAACATTTCCATGGAGAACTAAAATTCTTGGTGAAGTTAGGAAGAAACTCATTGAATTTGGGGATTTCACACCCTCTATTCATGTATTTCGATATTTCCTTGTTGAATAATTCTAGGATTTAGACTTTTTCTACACGAATTTATTTGAGATTGATTTAACTTTTATTAAATTCTTCATAGATCTAGTTACGCTCTTTCTATTGAATAGTTGAAGTATTTGTTGAATTTTAATCTCAAATTTATATTATTGATGTGATTAATCACTACTTTATGCTTGATATATATGGTCGTTTCTTAATCTTATTCCAATGAAAAACGTGGGAATGTGTTATAGGAAATCTATATTCTAGGATTACAATTGAAATAAATTGATTTCCAACTATATATCTTTCGATTAGAGAGTTGAGATGAAAACCTCTAATTGAGTAAAAAGAATGAATAATTGATGTTGAATGACCCAATCCAATTGAGAGAATTCCGATACTTCACTATTCCAAACATTGATTTTAATTTCGTTATTTCAAACTTTGATTTAAACTTCACTAAAGCAATAAATTCTATTACACATTCCAAGAGAACATTCACATTTTGATCCTTTGAGCAATTTTCTATCCCCATGTGGAATCGACACCCCAAAGTTGTGCTACAAATACCGTGTTATTCTTTAGGTGTAATCAAATTTTGGCACCGTTGCTGGGGAGACGGTACAAAATACCAAGGGATCGACTGAAAAATGGTGATATCGTTCCTTTACTATTCTTTAGTCAATTCAATTTTCTTATTTGTTATTTTTTTATTTTCATATAGTTTAGTTTTTGTGTTTTATGAGCAGATCGAGGCAAGCAAGGAAGCTTTACCGAAGGATCTTTCCAGTGTTTGAATAAATTTCTAACTCTATCTTTGATACTGCATCAGTTGCCACGAACACTATACTACACAACACTATGGCTGATAGTGAACATGGCGGTGTACCTTATAGGACTTTATAGGATTATCTTCACTCCACACGCTTGTCCACATCATCTTGTATCATGTTTCCACCTAATATGCCACGTATGAAACTTAAATCGGGAATGATTCAACTTCTTCATACTTTCATGGACTCAAAAATAAAAATCCATACTTGCATATTAGGGAGTTCGAGAAGGTGGTTGCAACCTTCCACAATCAACATTGTACAACGGACGCAGTCAAGCTAAAAATTTTCCCATTTTCATTTAAAGAACGAGCTGAAAGCTGGCTGTATTCGTTGAGACCACGATCGATTGGTACTTGAACTGAAATGACTCAAGCATTCTTTAATAAATACTTTCCCCACCATAAACCCAGTGCCTTAAAGAAACAAATTTTGTCGTTTACTCAAAAGAATAGCAAAACCTTATACCAAGCTTGGGAAAGATATAAAGAACTACAAGTCATTTGCCTCCACCACGGTTATGAGAGTTGGTGTATTGTGAGCTATATTTATGAGGGATTAACACCTAGAGAGCGTCAATTCGTAGAGATGATGTATAACGATGAATTTTTACAAAAAGATCCTAATGAGGCTATAGAATATCTAGATGACCTAGCGAAAAAAGCTCATACTTGGACTGGACCTAGCGTAACTGAGAGTACCAATAGGTCACAAACTACGAAAAATCCTATTAGCACATGTATCTTTCATCTTAGGGACGGGGATAGCCTTAGAGCCAAAGTAGAAGCCGTCACTAGAGAATTAGAGACCCTACGTGCTAAGGACTCGAAATCTACACAGAATGTATCATGTGTTGAGTATCTAGGACCCTGTTTTGTGTGTGGTGAAACTGATCATCTAGCGCAAGAGTGTAGTACTTTTGCTGACATGAGGGGGGTTTATGAGGAACAATGTAACGCCTTAGGCACATACAAAAAACCCTATGCTCTGTTTTCGAAAACCTATAATCTTGGGTGGCAAAATCACCTTAATTTCAGCTGGAAATATGAAAACCAGCAACCTATCCAACCATCTAGAGCTTTTAATACACCTTCATATCAGCCTACAACTTCTAGAAACTCTTTAGAAGACACCTTACATGCTTTTATAGAGGCACAAAGTAAGACAAATCAAATGTTTGAGACTATGATAACTTTGGTAGTTGAGAAAAACAAATTGATAAAAAATCATATGTCTAAGTTGACTAATACCTTAATTGTAGTGGAGCGTGAAACATTTCCAACTCAGCCTCAACCAAATCCTGAGGGGCAACACATGGTACAAACCTCATGATCATAAGAAAACAATCTTAAGGAAGTGAATGCCATAACCACTAGATCAGGGAAAGTCATAGAACCAATCCCGAAGCTTAGGGAAACTGAATAGGAGTCTAGTGAGAGTAGCCCTAGTGAGAAAGTGGTGGAAAACCCAGTTAGAATGCCTTTCCCTTAAACTCTTAAGTCTACACTGAAGTCTGTCGGTTAACATAGTGAAATCCTAGAACACCTCAAGCAAGTAAAAATCAATCTGCCTCTCTTGCATGTGATTTCTGAGGTTTCTACATATGCTAAAGTCCTTAAAGACTTGTGCACTGTGAAAAAAAAAGCACAATGTCAAGAAAACTGCTTTTTGACTGAGCAAGTGAGTGCGGTGATTGAGCAAAGGATCTCACCGAAGTATAAAGACCCTAGTTATCCTACTGTGTCTTTTGTCATTGGGAATCGTGAGTTTGTACAATCTCTTCTTGATTTAGGGACAAGTATAAATCTCAAGCCTTATGCAATTCACTTGTTGTTAGGTTTAGGCGAGATAAAATCGACTTCTGTGGTCTTACAATTAGCTAATAGGTCCACCATTAGGCTTAGGGGGTAGTTGAGGTTGTATTGGTTCAAATTGACAAATTTTACTGTCCTGTGAACTTCTTGATTTTGGATGTAAAGGTTGATGTAAATGTTGATTCTAAAATTCCTATTATTCTTGGTAGACCTTTTCTTGCTACAGTTAATACTTTTATAAATTGCAGGAATGGTCTAATGAAGCATTTTTTGGGAACATGAGTTACATGACTTTAGAAGTCAATATTTTTCACATCACAAAGCAGCCACATGAGGATGATGAGTGTCCTCAAACATTCATGATTGATGCACTCACTCAGGAGCAAACACCTACTTCGACCCTCTGAACTCTTTTCTCTTAAATTCTGAAATCCTAGCTAGTTTTAATGATGATGTGTATACTAACATTTGTGATGTTCTTGCAAAATTGCAGGATTATGGAGCATCACCCTGGCAGGCCAAGTTTGAAGAGTTGCCAGAAAGGACTAGAGGATAGAAGCCATCAAGCATTGAGAGTCTTAAACTAGAGTTGAAACTGTTGCCTCCAGGACTAAAACATGAATTTCTTGAACCAAGTAATACATTTCCTATAATTATTTCTTCGGACTTAAATGCATGGCAATGTAAGCAACTTTTGAACATTTTGAATGAGCATCGATCTGCATTAGGCCGAACCATAGCTGACATAAAAGGTATTAGCCCTTTAATTTACTCACATAGGATTCATCTAGAAAAAATAACTAATCCTAGGAGAGGCCCACACGTAGGCTAAACCTTCCAATGAAAGATGTAGTGAAAAATGAGGTGCTTAAATTGTTAGATACATGTATCATTTACCGTATTGCGGGTGGTAAATGGGTTAGTCCTACACAGGTAGTTCCTAAAAAGTCAGGAGTCGCGTAGTGAAAAATGAATTAGGTGAAATGGTCCCCACAAAAACAGTGACTGGTTGGTGTATGTGTATAGATTATAGGAAACTAAATGCTGCTCCCAGAAGGATCACTTTCCCCTCCCCTTTCTAGATCAAATTTTGGAGCGTGTGGCAGTTAATCATTTTTATTGTTTTCTTGATGGCTACTTTGGTTATTATCAAATTGAAATTGCATTAGAGGACCAGGAAAAGACCACATTTACTTGCCCATTTGGCACTCATACATTTCATAGGATGCCATTTTGGAGTTTGTAATGCTCCTGCTACATTTCAAAGATGCATGGCTAGTATATTTAGTGACATGGTTGAGAATTGCATGAAAGTGTTCATGGATGATTGGCTGTGTTTGGAACTTCTTTTTATGCATGTCTGTTAAATTTGAAAAGAGTTTTGACACAATGTGAGGAAAAATGGTTAGTTTTAAATTGGGAAAAGTGTCATTTCATGGTACCTTCGGGAATTGTCTTAGGGCATGTCTTCTAGGGGAGATAGAGGTTGACAAGTCTAAAATTGAACCAATCTCTAAATTTCCTGTACCTAAGACAATAAAAGATGTTAGATCATTTTTAGGCCATTCAAGTTTCTATAGAAGGTTTATAAAAATTTTTTAATCTATCTCTAGACCATTGTGTAACCTTCTAAATAAAGATGTCGCTTTTGAATGGACTCCAGAATGTCAAGATGCATTTAAAACACTGATCGACAAATTCATTTCAGCACCTATCATGCAACCACCTGATTGGACACTACCGTTTGAAATCATGTGTGATGCTAGTGATTACACGCTAGGTGCGGTTCTTGGGCAACTCAAAGAAGGTAATCCTTTTGTGATTTACTATGCTAGTAGAACTCTTAACAGTGCTCCAATAAACTATTCCACTACTGAATAAAAGTTACTAGTTGTAGTCTTTGTGCTTGATAAGTTAAGATCTTATTTGTTTGGCTCTCCCCTTACAATTTTCACATATCATCCAGCCCTTAAGTACCTTCTTGTAAAGAAGTATGCTAAGGCACGATTAATATGGTGAATCTTACTTTTGCAAAAATTTGACATCACCATTAAAGATAAGAAGGGAGGGGAAAATGTGGTGGCTGACCATCTATAAAGGCTAACTTTCGAGGACAACACAATCACATTGCCAATCAGAGATGAATTTTCAGATGAGAATTTGTTTTCTGTCTCTTCTCTACCATGGTTTGCTTACATTGCGAACTATTTGGCTATAGGTGAGATTCCTAAAGAGTGGAACGCATAGGACAAGAGGAAGTTCTTGGTTAAGGTACGTAATTTTTATTGGGATGATCAATGTCTATTTAAATACTACCCTAACCAAATTTTAAGACGATGTATCCCTAATGAGGAGAAACCTAGTGTGCTAAATTTTTGTCATACCCAAGCATGTGGAGGCCACTGTTCTATAAAAAAGACTGTTGCAAAAATTTTACTATGTGATTTCTACTGGCCACTTTATTAATGGACACTAATGACTGTAGATCTTGTGAAAGATGCCAAAAATTAGGCGCTTTGTCCTGGTGTAACATGATGCCCCTAAATCCCATTTTGGTAATTGAAATATTTGACTGTTGGGGAATTGATTTTATGGGACATTTTCCACCTTCTTTTGGTTATTTGTACATTATTGTGGCAGTTGATTACGTGTCTAAATAGGTAGAAGCATCAGCTTGTAGGGCTAATGGTAATAAAATGGTTGTTAAATTTCTGAAAAAAAAAAGTTTTGTCTCAGTTTGGCACATCACGTGTTATTATTAGTGATAGAGGCATACACTTTTACAATCGTTCATTCGAAGCACTCATGAAAAAGTATGTGATTATTCATAAAATTTCTACTTATCACCCCCAAATTAGTGGACAGGTAGAATTGGCTAATAGAAAAATTAAACAAATCTTGGAGAAAATTGTGAACCCTAATCGTGAAGATTGGTCTTTAAGACTGAACGATGTACTTTGGGCTCATCGTACGACTTCTAAGACTTCCTAAGGCATGTCACCATATCGCTTTATTTTTGGAAAGCTTTACCATTTACCTGTAGAGATTGAACACCGAGACTATTGGTCAATTAAACATTTTAATTTTGATCTAGAAGGTAAGTTTAGAAAATTTCAATTGAATGAGTTGGAAGAATTGAGGAATGGCGCTTATGAGAGTTCTAAAATCTACAAGGTGAAAATGAAAGCTTTTTATGATAAAAACATTCTTAGAAAAATATTTGAACCAAATCAAAAAGTATATTTGTATGATTCTAGACTTCATAAGCACCCAGGAAAACTTCGATCTAAAGGTGAAACAAGTTTTCGAAAATGGGGCCGTTGAAATTGAGGATCCTAATGATGGTAAGGTATTTAACGTGAATGAGTAGCGTTTTAAGATCGTTTATGGACAACATGTGCTTGCAGTGGAAGAAATTCCTCTTGCAGACCCTATTTATCATCCTTGACATTCCTCGGGTATATTTTTCATTTTTCTTTTTTGTATATTAGTTTTTTTTAAGGTTTCTTTTCGTTTCTTGCTTCATTTTTTTTTCAATTGAGTACTTTTCAGGTTAACCATCGTTCCGACCCTATGTTGATTTACTACAGTATTCAGGCGATACTCTTCCTTTTTCCCTTTGGTAGGCACATTTAGACATTAAGGACAATGTCCGATTTGGTTGGAGGGGAGAGTTGCATAGTTTGTTGTGAATTGCATAAGTCGTCATGGAATTTTTTTTTTTTTTTTTAAAAAGAAGCCTATGTGTGTTTTGGGGGGGTGTTGGAATGGTACTTAGTTGATTCAGGGTGAAAGTCATTCATTTCGAGGCAAAACGATCAATTTTGAACTTTTCGGGATCAACATGTGTTTTCAAGTTTAAAAATATTTTTGGAACCAAATTCATGGCATCCATGCACTCCCTGTGGTTTAAAATGTATTTTGACAAGTTTTGGAGGCGTTGGAAAGCCGAGTTGCGTTGGAAAGTCGGGTTGCATTGGAGAGCCAAAAAAAAAAAGGGTTTTTATTGAGAATTAACCAAAAATGATTTTTTGAAAAGTTATGCATGTTCTAAAATTTTTCCACGTTGTATATACTCATTACATGCATTGGAACTTGTTGGCACAAAAATCGAGGCCTCAGGGATCTCGAATGGTCGAATGTGGAAAATGGTTGAAACTGAGAAAATTTCTCTTCCTGGTTGCTAACTGCATAGACTACCCAGGAATGCGGTCGCATTACCCAATTCAGGGCCTGCATTGGCCTTGAATTATAACTCTATGCAACTGCAACACTTCCTTCTATGCGGTTGCATAGAGTTAAAGTGAAGGCTCAAAAATCGATTTTTAAACAAAATAAAACACACACTACCCACACAACTCACGCACCTATTTCCCCACCTTCGAGCATATGAACGCAACCAATCTTTGATTTCACCCCTTATTCATGGATTCTCACCTCACCATTTCACTTACGACACATACACATATCGACTGTTCAACCTCGATTCTTGCATTCTCCAACATCTACAAATCTCTCAAGGTATGTTATCTTCTTTTTGCCCCCCTTTTTATGCAAGACATGACTGTGCTTTGGGAATGGGATTTGATGATTGAAAAGGAGTATGGGAATTAGGAAGTGATGGAGTGTTGGATTATCAGTTGAATTCAAAAAAAAGGGGCTTGATTAACACTAATATTTTGGAACTTTTATGAAAAAATTCAACTACCTTCAAAGTGTTCGATAAAATGCCTAGGAGAAAAATGATGTTGAATTAGGGTTCAATTCGAATGTAACATGATTGCTATGTGTTTTGGCCTGATTTTTGTGTTAAATTTTATTCATAAATTCACTTGGAAACACCAATACCCAAATTTGTACACATAGCCATGACATGAGTAGGTGAAAGTCACTTCACGTCACTCACTTCGTCCCTCCGTTTTCTAACTCAAACGAAGTCCATTTGACCTCAAATTTGAACATGTGTTAGACTAATGCACATTCTTTTATATACCCAGAGATTGCTTGGGAAAAATTAGAGTTTTCTCGACGGTGTTCGGGGGCAAACTTGCTTGGTTGAACATGATTCTAAATGAAAATTTTTTTTTGCTTGAGTGGATATCGGGTTTATGCTATACACTTTGAATCTTTATGACAATACCCATGTTTCATTACACATTTTGTTAAGCATGACATTGTTACATTGCATCATGCTTTGTTTGGTATACTACTTGAATTCTTCGCTTGTGACATAAGTTTAGGACTTTTTGATGCTCATGTTCCATCTATTATCTCCAAGTACTATGGTATTCATTTATGCATCACAATTAACTTACATGTTTAAATTTTTGTTGTGTTTGTAAAATGTCTCCTAAGCGCACCTCCAAAGGAAAGGGAAAATTTGCTTTTACTATGGGTACTGTACGAACAAGAGGACCCGAAGGAGAAATATGGAGATTCTTGGATCACGAGGCCACCATACGATACTCAAATGTTATTAGCCATTGGGCACTGCTTCCAGAACGGCTGGTCAGACTAGAATACTTTCCTGGATTTGAGATCATGACTTTGGTACAAAACTGTGGTTGGGATAAAGTGGTTGAAAGACCTCAATCGGTATATGAATGCCTAGTTCACGATTTTTTTGTGAACTTCAACAGTGAGATAGACACTCAAGATTCAAGCATCTACATCAGACGTGGGTAAGGGACAAATGGATCATGTTTACACCCAAGGTAATATATCCCATCTGGGGAACCTTCTGAGAGACCCCATCCCTTTCATAAAATGCTTTACCTTGGAGTCTCAGAATCGAGCTAGGGATAAACACAAAGAGAAGTAAGAGAGTGAGCGATTGAGACAGCAACAGGTTGTATAGGGACAAGGGGCTGAGGACGCTGAGATGCCCGAGGTACCACTACCACCATCGACACCACTAGCATTTATACACAGTTGTTGAGATAAATATTTGCCACTATGATCGGTTCTAGCCGGGATATCGAGAGTCTTCAGCAGGCTATGGGCGATATAGGCATGGATATCCAGACTGTGAAGAATGATATGCTGAGCACTAGGAACTTTGCTTTTACTGCCAGTAGAGTCATTGGTTGCAAGATGAGAGGTTGAGGTCTTGAATGGACGGACGAATAACTATGTGGGCAGAGTCGATGGGATTCAGTTGAGGGCTAACGAGACTTGGGACCTCTTGGGTAACATCGAGGATGAAGTGCAGGAACAATCTCTACACATTCAGAGCATAGATGTTGAGCTCACACAGCAGTCCCAAATAATACGACAGATACTCGCGCGATTCCTTCCACTGTCAGTTGATGGCACATCCGGCTCTAGTTTCCATCCACCACATCCATACTAATCAGGGGAGTACTCTAAGCCCCATTTTCTTTGCCTTATTGTATATTTGTTCTATTCTTTAAGTACTTTTTAGTTTTGCATTTTGTGATTATCTAAACATTGAGGACAATGTTTCAAATAAGTTTGGAAATGGGCGTTCATCATTTTACTGTAATTTTTTGTGTGCTTGTGCGGGTTTGATAACTATGTCGGCTATGATGTGACTATTGGAATACGTATCAACTGTGAATA
>CAIGRT010166680.1:0-11379 GCA_903798405.1 Fraxinus platypoda | reverse complement strand
TAAAGAATTTTCGGGGGCTTACCAACTCGTCGATTATGTTACTAGCACCCTTATTAGTCAGAAGGGCAGCATCTGATTGGAAAAGTCCCTGTTTTTGCTTCAGAACTGAAAAGTAGTGAGTATTAAATGTTAAAGAACTCCCAGGATCCATTTCTACTGTAGTTGTGTTGTCTGAAAGGCTTTGGCATTTTGTTCTCAATGTTGCTGCATAGGTTGAGTTTAAGGAGGGATCTGCGTCGTCTTTTCCGGTGAAATTATATAGTCTGTTGCTGAAGAAGTTGCAGTGTCCAACTCCAATTGTATGTGCACCTATATCAATGTGAAGAGCGAATCGTAACAAATGCAAAGAAGAGGTATTTTTTACCAATAGCGAAGAGTTTGAACCAGAATTTTTCAGAGGGACGAGGTTTATTTTTTATAACACTACATGATGCAATAGTTCGAGTAACCTCTATCAGGTGAAGAGACGAGTAGGGTTAGTAGGGGTCGCACCTTCAATATCAATGTTATTATGAGTGGTTCGTGTCAACCAATTAAACTACAAGTCCTTAAAAGATCTCTACATTGAATTCACTAGAGTGGTATTAGGTGATGCTGTAATATATAAATCTTTAAAGAATAAAATTTCGACTCTTGTTGGTGAGTACACGCGTGGCTTTAAACACACTATGATGCAGAAGTCCAAGTTTAAGTGAATTGTTCTTAGCAAGTTCTAACTGAGTTGAGAACAAAATACCTGATAAAACAACGAGATCTTTCACTGTGAGACTTTTGTTGGCGAAAGATTGTTTGAGGGTGGTGAAGTTGAAAAATGGCGAAGGAATGTTGGCTAGCACCTCTGATGCACGGGAAATCCTTCCATCTCTTCTACCAGTTAGCACCTCCCACATCGATCTATTAAACTGCATTAATCATCCACAAAAGATTTTTTAAGTGAAGTTCAACTTGTGCCTCAAAGAATTGCAAGGTTTTTATACTTAAATGGTTGCCATATAATGTTGGTGACAGGTTTGATAAGATAGAGTGAAATCTTATCCATTATACCGTCTAGTCGAGTACTGCATATCAGATAAACGTTTGGTGATTCATAACTTTTTTTTTTGTCTGTTTGGATTTAGACAGCAACTCCACTGGACAGACAATCTTAATGGAGTTGGTCATATGAATTTCATAAAATTTTGTAATAACTTACTTGAAACGAAACTGAATCTCTAGCAGATAAAGCCACAATATCAGCACAGGATACTACTCCTGGACAGATGTTCTCTAGCTGACTCTTTATTTCATCAATGACATCAAATCCTTCAAGGGATTGGTTAGGGACCGCAACTTTTTCTGCTGTATTATTTGAGGTTGAGTCGAGCAACACTGAGCCATCACAACCCTGAAAAAAAATCAGCAGAAATGAACCCTCATTATAAAGCTACAACAAGTTATTCTATAAATGCAAAAATGTAGTATGAGCATTTCTGGTTGTGCTAATAGTAAGTCAAACTAAGTAACATTTTTTTTTTTATTACTGAAAGTAACTTTTAAATCACAACCAAACATTATCTATCGTCTCATAAATTTACTAGATTTTCAGAATAGATGTGGGACGAGCATGAAGTAATTAACAATACTTCTTCAAGAAGTTCGGAACGTAAGTTTTTACGTACCCTAACAAAACAGTCATGGAAATGCATTCTGATCAACTTAGCGGGCAATGAATTCTTGCTAGCGACATGTTTCCATGTAACATGTCGAACAATATTCTCAGCTTCGGGGCAACTAATTCGATAAAAGTTTTTCCTTAACTCACCACCATTACAAGATCCTAATACTAGAAAAACCAGTAAACTTATGAACAAAATATTAAGGTTGTCCATTTCTCTCTATATAACTCTATATTGTGTATAAACTCTACTCGTACTTATATACAATCAAATGAGACATCCATTAGCAGATAAGCAACAATTTAATATAACAAATTTCAAGTTGTCTGATTGAAGGATTTTTAATGATATTGGTTGGTTGGGAATATTATGTTCACAAATCACAGACACATTTTAACAAACCAAACCTAACCAATTAAATATTTGTTACTTGATAATTAGGTTTATAGATAGTTTTCCTCGAAAGATCACAGAACATTGTACTATATATTTATCCAGCTAAAGTACAAAAAATAATCAAGAAATTTACGAAAGGTGAGATTTTTTTTTTTTTTTGTACATGGGGTTTTTTATCGATCAAAAGTATTGTTGTGAAAATAGTAATTACTTATGCCCTATTTTACACATTTGAATGTGGTGAGAAAATATCAATCGTGCTATTTGCTAGTAGCTCGAGATTGATACCAATCAATAAAACAAATCTTGGTTTTTGTTTTGACAGTGATGTCCCAAAAAGAGGCAGTAAATGACAAGTATCGACTTGGGATCATATTTCCTAGTGATATACCAAGAAGAAGTGGAATTGTTCTATTATTTTATTTATTTATATATATTTATTTTTTGCATGTTTGATGCATATCAAATAATTTGCAGAAAATGAGAATTCATTAGCAAAATTACATCATGCTGTATATTTGGTTTGTCAGTGACCTTAACATAATTAAATTTTATATCAAATTAAATGAAAGGAGAAGAAATTAGTTATAGTAGCTAAAACTAGCTCTCCTACCAAAGCATACATTTCATATACATATGTATATATGAAATGAATGACATTAAATTAGTTAAAGCAATAGGATTCATATAATCGAATTATTTTTTCTTTCCATTCTTATTTCAAATAAGGGTCCGTTTGATAGGTAAATGTGGAAATGAATTCCAATTCCATGTTAGTTGAAAAATAAAAACTCACAAAATCCATAGAAATTCGTTTTCCATGAAAACAAAGAAAATCCAGCTTAAAGTGGTTTTACCTTGAAGTTCGATTTTCATTTCCACGTTGAAATCAAATGGTTAAAGTGGAATTCGTTTTCCTCGAATATGACATTTTTCATGAAATTCGTTGTAATCAAACAGGGCCTAAAAGGAAAAAAAAAATCATAGGATTTTGATTTTAAATACAAATATTAGAATTAGTCAAATGAAGTTGTTAGTTTTATTCTTAATTATAAAGGCGTGGAATATCTCTATATTTTTATACCATTAGTTTGAACCTGGATTTGAAACCAAACCCCTTCACATGATAATATAAACCATTAGTTTGAACCAAGATTTGAACGGTCCGCTTAATTATTTTTTAAAAGGGCAAAAATGCCCAGATTAATCGGTTATTTCTTTCATCGCTCCCAACGTACCAATATCAACATTAATGGTATGTAAATGTAACTCATTGTTCAAGTAACTAATCGTAGTTCCTAAATCTCCTCGTAAAGCTTGTTGAAAAATTCGTTGTCGGAATTGATTAATCATCCTTTACTTTCTTCCCGTTCTGTCCTAAACTCCGAGTCGTAAAAAAATAGCTATTGCAAAAATTATTTTTCCTTGCTTCTCAAACAAGCAAAAAATTATTCTCGACTCTAGAAATAAAATTAATACGAGGCAGTTGACTTGCACCCTTCAGCACGTCAAGAAAGCGACAGTTTCTTATTAACCAATTAGCAGAATCCACAAGTTTGAAGTCAAAGTTAATCTATTTTTTTTAATTGATTTGTTAATACCTAATCACATTTTCCGTCTAATAATTTGCGCTCACATGAATTGTATTCAATATGGTACTTACCCCTTTATCGACACTTTTAGAAAGGAAAAAACAAAATTTAAATATTATTCATTATATTGTTTGTGTTTTTTCGGTGTCATACTACACGCCAAGCACACATTTAGCCCCTGTTTGAACCAAATTATTGTAGAATGAGAATGAAAAATATAGTCGTTATTGAGACCCACACAAGAGATAGAAAATTTGAATTTAAATATTGATATGATAAATAACGATCATATTTTTCATTTTAAAGAGATAATAATGTAAATCAAACGGGGCCTTAATTTCTCTTAAGACGGGAAGAGAAAGGTATAGCTTTCTCTTTGATTCTCCTTATACCACGTCCCTAAACACGAAAAACCTTTAAATTTAACCAACCTCTTAAGTCATTACCGGGCTCATAGACAAAAAAATACATCTCACTTTCATTTCTTAGATTATTCAATCCTTCTAAAGATAGCAATCAAGACTTTCAAGGTATGTTTGGTATACAATACTAGATACAATCAGACAATATAATAAATAAGATTTTAACTTCCTCAACACGGTCCAATGCTATCCAGTCCACCTCAATAAACATGCGCACAGGAAATAGAAAGAAAAGAGGTCATGCTGGTTTTCCATCATCCATTCCACAACAAATTTGAGCACTGTTTTATCAAGTAATCTTGCCGTACTACCACCTATCATGTCCAAAACTTCAATAGAGAATACATTCTAGCAAATCATTCAAGTGAAGGAGTTCATCCCGGCAAAAGAAAAACAACGAATCATCAAACATAATTCCAGACTAATAACCAAAAATGAACTACCATGACAATCTAATTATGCCATTTTTTATTTAATTCCTTGTGCATCAAAGATGAAGACAAGGAAAGTTGTATTACCGTCGTAATGAAGTGCAAATAACATTAACCCATAAAAACCACGAAAAAGTTCTAATTGTGCATCCAAGTTAAGAATTGCAGTCGTGTACAGAAACTCCAGAATAATCACGTGAAGCATTAATCAAGGCACCAAAAAGCACGAGTGTAATTGGCGTCGAGCTCCACTGATAGGAGTGCTGCTCTCAAACCTCTAATTCTTTCGTTGACACAATACTAATAGCTCACTTCTGCAAAGACAACAAAAGATAATTAGTATAGCTAATTTGTAAATACACTCCAAAAAGTGATTTATAAGCATGGATCATCTTTGTGAGATACTGCATGGAACTTAAAATTAGTCCCTTAATTTCGTAATAACATTATCTTTTGTACATCTAGTACAAAACACAAATCACCTTGAGAAAAAAATAATAAATAAAAAAGAGGAGAGAGAACCACAATATACTGCCCATATACAAAAGGACACGAGTTAGAACAATATAGCACTTATTTGACGGCATTCACAAAATCAATCCATGACATTATGAGAAGGGTTGCTTATTCCAGACATCGAAAAGAAATACACTCTTATTCTTAGTGTAAAGGAATTTTCTATGCCCATGAAGGCCCTTCTGTTTTGCTTACCCCACAGTACCCAATGGGGGTAAAATAGAGATGATTACTCAGTGGTATGGTGTCCAGGATGATGCTGGTTGGCTTATTTATCTGAAAACTGAAAACAAGCCAATGACTCTGGGCTGATATTTAAGTGATATGTTCCTGGCATAATTAATCAGCTCGTTTTTTTGGCCAAAGTTATCTAATTATGAGAAGGGAAGATGCAATCTAACAGTACTACAAAGGAACAAGAATGTCAAACCTTCACAAAATGAGCTAGGAACTTTTTCTTGCTTGCTTATCATGATCTCTCCACGGATTTAGAGCTTCTCTAACAGCTTGAGCTTCAGTAGAATTCTCCCAAGCCCTCTTCTCTGACTCAAGAACTGTCACTTTATCATCTGCTCAAATCCAAATATAAAGGCAAATGAGGATACATACCAGAGTTATAATACTCTCTAAAAACTAAAAAACTTGACAAAAGAAGCATACTGCTATTACAGAAATTTCAGATGCTTAAAATGATAGTGAAGGACATAAAATTTCAAGTTTAGTTTAGCATATCCAAGTGAAAGAACTATGGGTGAACCAATGGAAGCTCATGATGAAACTATATAAGGCGAGGATGCATCCAGACTACCAAAGGGAAGCCTGCCCCTGCAAGAGACTCATCGAAGAATGTTGCAGTCATTTTCATTGGTCATATAGAGAGGAGTACAGATGCAGATACTCCACAAAATGAAAACTTTTGCACGAGCACACAGCTCAACATAGAAAACCAAAATCTAGACAATATGAATCAAGTAGTAATATCAGATATAATGCTATTCATCATAAGGGGAATTCGACTTGCAATCTAATTCCTTTAATCTGATCTAATTTATTGATTTCAGTTGTTAACTATGCATTTTGCATTCCCTAATCTTGAATAGAATATACTTAAACTCACAGAATACAGAACACAAGAAAACCAAACAAAAATCGAAACCCATTAATTGACTCATGCGTAAAAGATTTCAGAAAAACCATTTCATTATCTTCAAAGAGACAACAATAGCTCGAAATTCGGGCCTCAGAGATTCATGTTGATTTTAATTTTTACAACTTTTATTATCTCAATTCCTGGGACGCAATTCCTAGCTGCCAATTATATCATCAATAAATTCCTATTTTGATTGTTTAGCCGAACTGAGCATATAAAATACACCAAATCCTCCTTTAAGAACTCGCAGACACAGAAAATAGTAAAGACTGAATATCAGCAGATTTAAGTAAAAACTATAAAATGGAACTTGATTAATCCAGTAAAACATCCAAACATAGATCCACTGATTTTCCAAAATAAGAATATAAACCACTCCGAAGTCATTCTAAAGAACACACAGATAACAGAAAAAGTGTAAAAACTGAATAAACAGCAGATTTAAGTAAAATAAAAAATGGGGTTTTATTAATCCAGTAAAACTGTAAAAAGTAAACCACCAGTAAATCTGACGTGAGTAAAAAATCGAAAAAAGCAGAGTGAGAAAGAGGGTTCTCACACAGAAGTCAGTTTTGATCATGAAGAATTCCATGGAACCCCCAATCGTGGCTGAAACTAACGCAATCTTCAAGTACCAATCTAGAAACTTCATTTTCTGCTACCCCAAATCAAACGCAGTTTCAAGAATTTTAGTGGGGGAAGGGCAAAAGGGTTGAAACAACTCTTGTTGAACAATTATATCTAATTATTGATATAGGAGGAAAGTCCCAATGCCCAATCAACCAACTGGTTATTAAGTCATAGCATGTCCTCGTTGAGAAATGGGTTAGTTTAGGGTTTAAGAATTGTAATACACACACTTCTGTGTTTTTAAATTTTGACGCTTTCATTACTAGTTGGTAGGGCACATTTTCTCTCTTTAAACTCACGTTTTATTGCTTTTGTTTGGGAGAATAGAAAGGATACAACAAGGTCTTCAGTTCTTGGTCTTTGAGATTGGCTCGACTCGAACAAGCCCAATCTTCTTTTTGGCTCGAATTGGATCCTTGTTCTTGACGAATCCATAAACTAAGCTCTAACTAAATGATGTGAAACACAATTAAATTCATTACAAAAGTTTCTTTTAGATTGATCGTAAAACTCTGTACTTGCAGTTAGGATTATTCTACATAATGTATCTACATAATAGTGTACATAACTCTTACATGGGATGGAACCCACCCGTGGAACATAAATCACGTACTCCTAGCATTGCTCTTGTAGTTATAGGTAGAGGGACCGCCACAGGTGGGTAGATATAGAATACCTAGGGGCGCGAGACAATTCTCTCTAAGGAACTCGACAAAATAGCCCGTAACCCTTTATATAATATCGATGTTTGTTTCTTCTTTGGAGAGCTTGGCTCATGTTCAACTACTTGATTTTCAGCTTCATGACTTTCGGTTTGTAAGACAGGGTACTGATTGCGTTCATAGATTTCTCTAAATCAATTATAAGTTAAATAACATAATTTCATCTTCGAAACCCATTGGAAGCAGACAACGTAGGAGGAATTATAGAAAAATGATCGAATTTGGTAGAATAAAAAGAGCAATATTCGGAATAGAGTTCATGAATCATTAAAACAACTGAAAAGTATTATAACAAAACTTCAATGGTTGACAATTGCACATACAATGATATCCTATAGTACAGTTCCTACTGTCCAAACTCGAGTGGAAGAACAAAAAAGAAACTACTACAACAACAAAAGGGGAGGAAATTGTCGATCAGTATCATCTAATACTGCATACGAAAAAGAATGGCCCGGAGAAGAAAAGCAAATGCTGTCAGATGATATAAATAGTCGACCTAGAGAAGCCAAACTAGCCTTCCCGTCTATTAATTTTCCATGATTTTCTTAAATTGTACCTTCGGCGCTGCAATTGGAAGACGAATAATCAGGACAAGCAAATGAAATGATGCTTTTTTCTATGGAAGCATAAGAAGCTAGTATAAATTTCTTGCCTGGCAAACCAGTAAACCTTTCGTATTGTTCATATGCCTGTCCAATGAACATATCTACTCCTGTGACAATTTGGGCTCCTGATTCTGCTGCTTCCCGCAGAAGTCTCGTGATTTTGGGAGTGTAAACAGCATCGAAAACGAGCATGTAATTAGCCAGAGCTTCCTGCAAAAGCAGAAAATTTGGATAATTTCTAGCAACATAACATGATTCCGCTTGAAAAGTTGAAGTTCTCCTAAAAGTTCTTGAATTTCAAACCAAATCATAGAATTTATAGCATTATTTGGTAACTGGAATGGACAGCACTAGACAGTACTGAAAGAAAAGAAAGAGAAAAAAGATAAAAATCTGGTTCATTATAATGTCCAATCCAGACCTGTAGCGCGTACCGAACAGACCCTTTCAATAAAGGACTAAATTGTTGAAGTGGCAGGACAAATAGACGCTACTGAGAGCACTTAATGAATGAAGAACATAATTAGATTCCTAACCTTCGAAACAGGTGTATCATTGACCTTTGGATGCATCCCGATAGAAGTAGTATTTGCAAGTATCATTCCCTTTTCTGGACAAAAATTATCTAACTCAGCAAGAGACAAAGCCTGCCCTCCAACAACGTCAGCAAGTTCTCTAGCTCGATCTTGACGAAGAGAGAATATTAAACTTTATGTCAGAAAATTGGCAACCAGTATCAGCTTTAATTGGAATATACCAAGGCTAAAGCCAGAAGTGAAAAAAGGTGGAAAGCCAGACGGAAATCTAACCATAGGTGCGATTAGCAATTGCAACTCTCGCACCCTTTTCTTTTGCACCGTACGCAAGTGCCTTGCCTGCTCCACCAGCACCAATGACTACAAACAGTTTTCCGGCCAAGGGCGACCCTGTTCCTGTAGAGCCATTTCGCAAACCTGTAAAACCATATAGCTCCGACACTCAGCTTCTACTCATGTTAAGCAATTCTGTTAAGATAGTATATCATAGAATAAACCTCGAAGGCCATCCTCAATGGAAGAAATTGCACCAACATAGTCTGTATTGCAACCAAACAACTTCCAATCAGGAAGCCTGACGACGCAATTAACCGCCCCTATTGACTGATAAAAAAAAAACACAAACGAATAGTACCTTAATGACATTGACAATCATGATTGTTGTGTTGGTATAGGAGCAAGACACTATCACCAATTACCTTTGCAACAGGATCAACTTCATCACAGGACGCAAGTGCCGCTTCCTTATGAGGAATCGTAACGCTGTAGGAATTAATCTCGACATTTAGTAAATGAAACTGAAATTTTCTCTTTATCAATGTGCCATAAAGCTATTCAGGAGAGGAGCATCGATACAATGTCATAAAAATGTATCGAAGTAGAACTTAAAAAGAAAGAAAAAAGAAGTCCGGTAAATTGGTTTGACGAGATTGTATATAGAAAATGAAAAGGAAAATACATAAACTCAAACAGCACAAAGCGAAGAGAAAAATTGATTGAAGTAATTGCATACATTAACACCCACACTGAGAGAGAGAGAGAGAGAGAGCAATTAAAGCATGGAAGAATAAAGAATGAGCGATACGTTGATCACCTAAGGAATTAACCATTTAGGCTTTATGAGTTGACCTGAAGCCAGCAAAATCCATTGAGGAATATGTTCAGAATTTTTTTCACACGTTGTATAAGGCGAGGCTGCAGCTAGACTACCATAGGAAAGCCCACAACCAATAGAAAAACTCATAGGAGGATATTAAATCATTTTTCATCAATAAATCAGTATGTAAATAGAGAGGGGTAATGTAAACTTTTGCTACACACAGCTTGACATAGAAAACCAAAACCTAAATACATTAACTAATAAGTAATGTCAGATACAACACTCTTCAGCATAGAGGTAAATTCAACTTGCAATACTAATTCCTTATTTGATTAGTATAGTGATATCAGTTGTTAATTATACTTTCACTCCCTAACCTTTTATAGAAAATACTTAATTCACAGGTTAACCCACACATAAAAACCAGAAAAACCATGCTTTGATTGACAAACACAAGCTTTCTTTAAAAGCATTTCACTATCTTCAAAGAGACAATGCAGCATGAAATTGGGTCCTCAAGATCGAATGTTTTATTTTCTTTTAACAACTTTTCTTATATCAATTTCTATGGTCCAATTTCATGCTGCCAAACATAGCACAAAACATTTTTTCACTGTTTAGCTAAACCCAGTATATGAACTGCCTCGAATTCCTTCTTAAGAAATGGCAGACAGAGAATATAAAAACTGATTAATCAGCAGATAAGAGTAAAATGCAAAATAGGGCTTTATTAATCCAGCAAAAGTGACAAGTAAATCACCATACACGTTAATTAAAAATATGAAGTGAGTTGGAAATCGAAAAAGTAGAGTCTGAAGAAGGGTTCTCACACAAGCTAGTTTTGATCATGAACAATTCCATGGAACCTCCAATCATGGCTGAGAACAATTAAAGCATGGAGAAATTTCACACATAAGCACACACGCACAGAGAGAGAACAATTAGAACATTGAGAAAGAATGAACAAATGGAGGATTGCGTTGATCTCCAAAAGAATTAACCATATTATGCTTTAAGAGTTAACCTGAAGCCAGCAAAATCCAGAGAGGAATATGTCCTCAAAAATTTAGGAACGTCATCCACCAACAAATGTAGGTACACTCCATTAAAGCCAACTGATTTGAAAGCTTCATTGTATAATTTTGGAGATTTGCTGTGGCTTACAGGATTCCCAATAATCCCAAAAACTTTTGTATCAGGCTCCAACAGTCTAAAGTTGTACAAATTAACCAACTCCTCTATTGTCGGTTGCCCAGGAGCAGATACCTGTCCTGCCTCCAGAGTACCAAACGTGAGATATCCACCAAATTTTGGACACAGTATTCTTGACATCAATCCTCTCTCTCCCATTACCATTGCTATGATTGGTACCTGAAGATTAAATAGATATTTATGCACGTCTACTGAAAAGAGTAAATCTGGAAGTACATATAATATTCCTACACACATTAACTTAATAAAAGGCCTCACAACTATAAAACCCTTTAGGATACACAGACTCGAATAAATAGTACCTTAGTCTGTTATCAACCAGTTATATACTGTTTTCTTTTTCTTCTTCTTCTTCTTTTTTTTTTTTGTTTACTTTTTGTGTGTGTGGTGTTTGGGGGGGGGGGGGGGGG
>CAIGRT010166676.1:0-12055 GCA_903798405.1 Fraxinus platypoda | reverse complement strand
CTATTATTGGCATGCACACAGAGTCAAGTACTACACTGGTGCATGATGTTGAAATAGAAGGCAGGGGAGATGAGGGAATATATTCTCTGCTTTAAGGATGTGAATATATTCTTTGCTTCAAACAAAAGATTTTCCACTTATGCTTCCAACACGTGGTCACAGTAGTTGAGAAGGATGGAAAATCAAATTCAAAATCTAAGCCTACGTAATGTGAATTAAAACACGTGTGATACATAGTTACGGAACTCTCGAAATTCAAATCATACAACAACGTAATCATAAAACTGACAGTTCAACAACACATAAGACAACCGAACACATAAGCGACCTAAGAAACACATTTTCCCAAAAAAGGGAATCATAGTTTGCGTCTCGCCCTCGACTGCTTCGCTTGGTTACTCTCCTTGTCGCGTTTGAAGCAGTACTCAACCCAGGCGAACCTGAGTTCAGGTGTTTCAAAGGCACTGTACGCAATACGATTTTCGGTGTCNGCACTGTACGCAATACGATTTTCGGTGTCGCGGAAGAACCACGCCGCAAATAAATGAAGCTCGTCACCACTCTGTATGAGGCCCGTCGAAAGCAATTCCTACACGCACTCCGAAATTGTCATCACGCCCTTGTCTCTTGACCAAAAAACAGAAGCAAATTTCCTTGACGCAGAGGCCAAGTTGTTAACCGACTCGGAAACCTCCCTCGCTCCAAGCTTCTTCTTCTTTCCCTTTTCCTTTGATTGTTTACCCTTACGCTTCTCTCCACTTCGGGCGAGGGAAATATTCATAGACGACTGATTCCTTCCCTCCCGAGGCCCATCGCTCGAGTTCGTTGTCTCTGCGTTGATTGACATCGTGTCATTACGGTCCTCTGCGTCGCTGTCTGAGCTGAGATCGAGACCGCGTTGGCAAAGTTTAGTCGGTGTTAGAGCATACTTTGTGGCATCCCGACTGCCACCAAACAATTTGCTGTAAGTGTGGTAAATCTCTCTGTTATCGTTGTCTTTGAATTTGCCATACTTTGGGTTCTCCTACAGAATAGAGATCGTATCAACAACTGCATATACCATGGACCAGAAACGCCTATTTGTATGAAAATGTGTAGAGGAAAATTTCATTCAACAGAAACGCCTATTTGTATGAAAATGTGTAGAGGAAAATTTCATTCAACAGAATCCAGCAGTTGCAGGCACTAACGAAGCATATGTTCATTGCTAATAGGAAGTCTTTATGTTGTAGTTAATATCACCATGATGAAAAATACATAACGAAATGAGAGTGAGATGAAAGATTTTTAGAACAGGCTTTGGATCGTTCAGACACATTATCCAACCTTTTTCTACTATGCACCCTTCATTTCCAATTGAGTTTGTGTGTTTTTCAAAAGCACAGAACATCACTACTGCTGACCACAAATATGAACACAATACTTGCCTTGTCAAACAAAGTGGGTTTGAAGAGGGGAAAAATGCAGGCATGCTAGAGCATAGCAGGTTAGTCAGTGGAAATTACCTTCAATTTCTGCTCCCACCACCAGTCCGGCGCTTCAATTATGCCCCCGTTGCTCAGGTCGTATTGAATTCCGGTGCTTCTAAGCAACTCGAACAACAACTTGTGGTCCGTTCGCATAACCTCCCAGTGGTTCTTCAACTGTGTGATTGTCTAATCCTTCCCAGCTTGCCGGTTGAACAAGTCCCGGATGCGCTCCCAGCCGGTAGTCGAGAAACACTTTCCCCGACGATGTCCTTCGGCAGTTACATGCTCTGCAACTCTGATGAAGATATGGTGTTCCTGGGGATCCCACCTTGCACACTTGCGCGTGTCTGTCTTCTTGCCTGAACGACGGCTAGGAGTGTCAACGGGCACCGGATCGGGTACTGGAGTCGTGAAGCTCTGGAAAACAACACTGGGTTCGTGAATTAATTTTTTTTTCGATAGTTGAATAAAATATTTTTTTTTCTGTAGCTTGAAATCAATCACCTCCATAACCGGAAAAAATGAAGGAAAATGAAATAGATACATACCATGGTTTGCGTGTAGGAGCCCCATTGCGAGATGTCGTCGTCCATCGAGGTGAAGTCCTAATTTTTTGGTCGGAGAAGAGCCTGAGGATTTCTCTGGTTTTCACGCTGACGGCGAGTTATTCTTCGTGAGAGGAGAACCTTGGTCCGAAATTCAAAGGTAATAGTAGGGTGAAAGATTGTCTGAAGGGTAAGTATGTCTTTGTGCACTGACAATTGAGGGTGTTCTTGTCCAAGAATGGCAACGGTCCAATTGAAATGAATTTGTGACTGCTAAGATTCCTGTCCATGGCAGGGATGGACCCCACAATTGTCAAAAAGGCCTTGCTGACTAATGACAAAAAATGTAATGAAATGTAAATTAACGGGGGGGCAAACAGGGGCTAAGTGTCAAATGCATTTAATTAATGTGGTAGCTAATCACTAGCATCTTAGGGTTGGGACAATCGTCATTATCAGGATTATAGACAGCTTGATCTATCACTATCACTTCGTCTCATTGCACAGTGGATTGATCGTTATGGAGTTCCTAGTATTAGAAGACATTAATTTTCTTTCCACTTGCTTTCACTATGCCCCTATTTAACATCCATTCTCATCTCATTCTCATTCTCATTTTTTTTCTCTTTCTTCATTTCAACTACACATTCTCCCAATAAAATAATATTACACACAAATTTAAAACTTTTCATAACTTTTCCACCACACATTCTCCCATCAATCACTATTCTAAAAATTTTATTTTCCAAAAAATAGGTGTCAAACACCTATATAAGAATGAGTGCTACTTCATTTATTTAATTATTTTATATGTTGCATTGTTTTGGTTCTGGGAGGTTAAGTTTATATCCTCCTTCCTATTGTTCTTGTGAGATTGATTCGATAAAATGTTGGAACATCGTAACAACCATCAATCTTTCTTGGTGGAGCCTAAAAATTCATTGAGTCTGTATTGATGTCTTCCCAAAAAATAAAAAATAAAAAAGATCACGTTTTCCTTTGAAAAATAAATAAATAAATAAAATTGACCAAATAAAGATTGACCAACACCAATAAAAGTCATATTATTAATACAAGATGCCTGCTAAAAAATGGAACATTGAGGCAGTTGGCTATGAAATGTTAGCATATGACACAATTTTTTATTAGTTTTCTTTACCATGCTGCTGCATTCGGTGCATCTCACCTAACACTTGAAAGTGGTAATTACAATTTTACAAGTGGATATACATTTTTCATATTTCTAATGCTTTTCCAAGAGAATTAGCGTTATTTGGTCAACCAGTTGATTATTTAGTAAGAAAAACTTGCTAGGTAAGAACAAATGGACTGAAAGCAACGGCCTGGGCACACCGAATTAGTTATTTGGTCAACTAGTTGATTATTTTACAAGTAATAGTTGTCACTCTCCTCCCTCCATTTGCACTTATCTTTCTTGATTCCTTCGCACACCGAATTAACCATTCGCCAGTCAATATCAGTGATCTCATCGCTGGTAAACCCGGAGGTCTACTAATCAAGTGCCCTCAGAATCCACATCAGATAATTCTCTCATTCAGTGTATATCCCCTTGTTTTTTCCCATAAAAAATCTCAACAACAGCCGTCTGAGAAATCACGTCGAAATTCATCATCCTTTGCAGAGATATATAAATTTATTGGTAATTCAAGGTACTTGTTTCCAATTTTCCACAAATAGTTAAAATGTCTGAGAAAACAGCTGACAGTGTCACTGTTAACATTGATAAAATGCTTAATAGCTTGTCTTCTACACCTTCAAAGCCCTCAATGTTTAGAGTTGGTGATCATTTACGCAGCATAAATCCAGAGGCTTATGATCCAGAAATAATAGCCATTGGCCCATTTCACCGCAGTAAACCTAACTTGCAGAACATGGAGCAACACAAAGTCAGGTATCTAAAGCTGTTTCTTCAAAGAAGAAAAGGGTCAAGCGTAGAAAGATATGTTACCACAATAAGACACTTAGAAGATAGGGCACGGAAATGTTATGCAGAAGATATCAAACTTAAAGAAGATGAGTTCGTGGAAATGTTGATTCTTGATGGTTGTTTTATCATCGAATTTCTCTATATGTTTCAACACATAGAACGTAGGGATGAAGATGACACCATTTTCCAGTATGGACATATACAAAGTCATTTGCTCCATGATCTAATGGTATTTGAGAATCAGATTCCATTTTTCATCATTGATCATTTGTTCAACGTCATCAAGATCAATGATCTAGACAATATCAATTCTCTAATATGGCCTTTACAACAAAATGGAATTTTCCCAGTGAATGGTCTTCCTGAAGTCCCTATTAATGCTCTTCATCTTCTTGGCATTGTACATGGCTTCCAGTGTTCTTCATTTGCAAGGATATTATCTCATTCTGGAAATCTATATGACATGGTGAATATAAATTCAGCTGTAGAACTCAATGAGGCAGGGATTTCCTTCAAAAAGTCGGAAGGTAATAGTTTTTTTCATATTGAATTCAAAAATAAAGCAATGATCATTCCAGAATGGGAAATTTCTGATTCAACGGAATCATTGTTCAGAAATCTGATTGCATATGAGTACTACCTCACAGGCAGTCCTCAAAAATATGTGACGGACTATGTATTCTTCATGCATTGTCTCGTCCATTCCCCTGAAGATGCAAAATTGTTGCGCCGTTCTGGAATCATTAGCAACTTTTTGGGGAGCGATGAAATGGTTTATCATGTAATCAACCAGCTAGGCAAAAATATCATAATTTCAGATACGTTTTCGTATTCTAATATTTTCTACTTTGTGAACCATCATTGTCTCCACATACGGAATATATGGATGGCAACATTAAGGCGAGAATATTTCAACACTCCATGGACACTCATTTCAGTCTTTGCTGCCATTTTCTTGCTTGGGCTTGCCATCATACAGGCTGTGTTTGCTATTCTCTCGTATAGTAAGTTACTCCCCAAGTCTTGTATGTTTTAATTAAGTATTTGCATATTTTAGCCTCCGTTTGGCAAATAATAGTAGTAGGACCCACAAAATATGTGAATAATAATGAGCAGTAGTTATGAATGTGTGGTTGAAATTAGTGTTTGATTTTGACTGAATTTATAAATCAATTTAATAATTATATCCAAACATAGGCTTAGTGTAGAAAGACTCGTCAAGTAAGCAATTAGCATTGACCCTGGATTGTTTCGTTGAAAAGGAAGCTTCTACCTTTCTTTGAAATGCATTACTGATACATCTGTGTGTGACAATCACGTCAACTACTAATAGAAGCCAGTCGTTTAACTGGTACATGTTATTGCAGGCAATGTCTGAAGAAGGGGAACTAATTCTATGTGTTTGAAGCTGGCAACAATGTATGTAGCACAGATTACTATTAACTTCAAGGATGATACAGAGACTAAAATCCTGAATTATTAGAGTGTGTGACTTTATATGATGGCCTCTACAATGAATGAATGTTACAAAATCAAGATTCAGCCACCTACTGAGTTTATCTTAGTGTAAGTAGCAATTGAGAATTGAGAATGTTGGCGAACAGAGGTAACCTTGACTTATTGTTCCAATCTAGGAGATCATGTTGCAGACGAAGAGTAGTTCAAGACAGGGGGTCTTGAATCTATTCAGAAATTAGACGAGACAAAGAAGATGGAGGGTTTTGTTATCTCTCAATGTCATTTTGCTTGGCTTAATTATTAGGCTATGATGAGTTTATCTTGTGAAACCTAACACATGACAGTATTTGCATCCTTAGTAGATTTGTAGGATCGGAGGTACTTTGATTTTCTGCATTTGTTTCCTATTATGAAACTCCTTAATTTTTATTCTCTGTGCATGTTAAATTAGTTCAACACTCAGTAAAACATCAATTCGTTATTATGGTAGAAATCAGGGTGCTTGTGTAATTGGATAATCAGAACTCAAAACTGTCTTTGATGTTGTTTCTGCTTGCTCTGTTGGCATATTAGATAAGCAATTGTTGACCTTCAGATCCAAAAAATCCAGCTGTTAACAGATTTTTTTGGAGAATAATGAGATAATATGGCAATATGAAATCAAAACAATCAAGAACATGAGATTTTACGTGGAAAGTTAAGATTGAAAAAAACCACAGACAAAGAAAGAGAATACACTAATTCAATATGGATGATTACAATATTGTTTCTCAATCATTATTTAACACAATGAAGAGCCAATATTTCGTGGAGTTCTAGCCAAACCCTAATAATAATGTTTTAGGTGGAATGGGCATTTTAAAGTTGACAAAATCGCAAAACAGGCCTAGGACTGATGACACCGTTCAACGAGCAGCGTTCCTCACGGGCAATGAGAGGCAACACTAGCGCTCGAGTACTAGATTCAAGGGCAGCGAGACGTTCCTATTCTGAGTGCTAGAGAGTAAGTTCTGAGCGCTCGAGCTACTCTCGAGCGCGTAGTGAGCGGAAATGCACTTACTTTTTCTTCTTGGTTCATCTTTTGACTTCTTCAAGGCTTGTTCAACCAAACCACCAATACCCAACGGAATCCGGGTCACATTTCAATAAATCTCTACTTTGACATGAATTCTAATGCAAGAAATTACACTTTACTTTTCATCAAACAACTCTCCACCACCTCCACAACAACCCCATAAGGGAAAATTCAGCAATAGACACCAACCAGTCCAAGTAAAGCTCAAACTTGGCTACATGGAGTGTCTTTGTCATCATATCAGTATGATTGTCCTTGGTATCACCCTTTCTCACTACAATATCACCTTGAGCAATCACATCATGAAAAAAATGAATAAAATGATACTTCACATCAATATGCTTTGTCATCTCATGAAACATCTTATCCTTTGTGCGAAAATAACACTAACTATCACAACACACCGTAGACATTTGCAAGTTTTCATTGATTTCACCAAACAATCCCCTCAAACCACATAACTTCCTTACAATCCTCTGTAATAGTATGTACTCTACCTTTATAGTAGACAACACTACTGTATTTTGTAAAGTAGCATTCCAACTAATAGCACAACCACCAATGGTAAACCTCGTACCTTGTAAGAGATTTCCTTTTATCAAGATCTCTTGCAAAATTTGAATCAACATATCCAATGACTCCATCTGTATTTCTCCCAAAAATGCAAACAAGCATCAGTAGAGTCATGCAAGTATCTTAATATCCACTACACTCCTTTTCAATGTTCATTGTCAGAATTTGCCATGTATCTGTAATTGCACTAACTGCATATGCTAAATTTAGACGTGTACAAACTATAACATACATAAGCAATCCAACTGTACTTGAATAAGGAATTCGTGATATGTAATCAATCGCTCCATCTAACCGTACACACAAAATAGATGACAATTTAAAGTGGACGACCAAAGGAATACTGACAGCCTTGACATTCAGCATATTGAACATGTGAAGTACTTTGTCAATGTACCCTTTCTAACTCAAATATAATCTACCATCCTACTTATCTGTCAAGATCTCCATTTCAAGAATCTTCTTTCCTACTCCTAAATCTTTCATGTTAAACTCTTCACCTTTCTTATCACTACCTTATCCTTAGCTACTATAAACATATCATCAACATACAAAAGTAGGTATATAAATGACCCATTACTACATTTCTTACAGTACACACAACTATTATAACTACTTCTTTTGAAGTCATGGGTAGTCATGAATGAGTCAAACCTTTTATAACACTATTTGGGCAACTGCTTCAGGCCATAAAAAGACTTGTTCAACAAGCACACATAGACTACCTCAAGTTATTTATGCAAGAATATTATCTTCACATCCAATTGCTCAAGCTCCAAATCATGCTTAGCCACATTACCAAGCAAAGCTCAAATTGAGCTATATTTTAGAACTAGAGAAAATACATCTGTGAAGTCTACATTTGAAACCTAAATGTAACCCTTAACTACTAATTTTGCCTTAACCTCTTAAACACCTGAAGTACCTTCATTTCTTTTGAACACCCACTTGCATTGAACAACCTTCTTTTCCATGGTTAATTTCACTAAGTCCCATGTGCCATTTTATGACTTGATTCCATCTCCTATTTCATCCATCTGTTGGAATCATTGCAACTCACTGCATCGTGTATGTAGCATGCTTGTTACTAGAATCAATATTTTCAGCCACATTCAATGTATTAACTACCAAGTCAGTTTCTCTATACCTATGTGTAGGTCTAGTCTCTCTTCTAGGTCTATCTTTAGCAATCAAATACTATGGTACCACTGGTGGCGGCGGCAAAGTGGTATTTTCTTTCATTTCTAAACTAGATTGAGATGAAGACTATGGTTTAGATCCAGAACTAATCTCAAACTCCACCTAAGTATTTTATTTCTGTTCATTTGTATTACTAGAATCTCTAAGAGGTAAATTGTGAACCATTGTGTGTTCATCACGCAAAGTATCTCTATTGATCACCACCTTACTCTTTTCTGGACACCAAAGTTTATATCCCTTAACATCAGACTTATAACCAAGAAAGACACTTTCTAAACATTAGCTCCAATTTCTCAGTATTCACATGAGCATAAGGAGAACGCCCAAATATTTTCAAATATAAGTAATTAGGAAGAGTACCAGACCATACCTCTTCTGGTGTCCTTCAACCCAAAATGTATTAGACAACCCTGTATTTGAAAGCATACAATGAACTTTCTCCATCAAAGTTCTATTCATCCGTTCTGCCATACCGTTTTGCTGCGGAGTACCACGGACTATTAGGTGCCTCGAAATCCTTTATAACTTATAGAAACTATTAAATTCATCTAAACATAACTCCAATCCATTATCAGTGCGGAGATATTTTATCTGCTTTCCAGTCTGCTTCTCAATCATTGTCTTCCACTTCTTGAAGGTATCAAACACGTCATTCTTCTGTTTCAAGAAGAACATCCAAAATTTTCTGAAAAAGTCATCAATTATTGTTAACAAATAATAAGTTTGTCCTTCAGAAAGTACCCTCGTCGGTTCCCAAAGATCAGAATGGATATGATCAAGTGTTCCCTTTGTGTTGTGTCTCCCTTTGATGAATTCGCCCCTCTTCTAATTCTCAAAGACACAATACTCGCATAACTTCAATTTAGTGTTACTTTGTCCATCAAGAAGTCTTCTCCTACTCAATTCAACCATCTTATTATCACTCATATGGCCAAACTGTATATGCCAAAGTTTAGTAACTTCTTCATCTAACAAAGAAAAACAATGATAGCTGCATCCCCTATTACTATAGAGCCCTACAAAATATATAACCTTGTGGAGCTTCATCACAACATAAGCACCTCTGCTCACCTTTAAATTCTACATTCAACGGTATACTTATACCCCTTTGAATAAAGGGTACTCAAGGATATGAAAATCCTCTTCAGGTCTGGAACATGCTTGATAAGTGCATTTTATTTGAACTTCTATTCTTATTGATTTATCATTATATCGAGTGAATATACACTTAATTTAGATTATTTTATGATTGATTTAGGTAAAAGTCAGGATTGGATGAAATTGGATTGAGGCCATACAAATTGACGAATTGGGGACCAAAATAATCAAGTCTTGAAGATGAGAACCTGCCATGCAAATAAAGAGGATATGAGATGTACAATAACTTAATGTGGAGGACCAAAGTTCACTTAACTATAAAAAAATCCATCTTTTATTAGTTTATTATTTAGACTCAAATTCCACATGGTGAATGATATAGGACTACATTTTAGAGTTATTATAGACTGCTATACATATGATTATTCATTCTTTTTATGGGACACCATTTTAGAGTGAGAGAAACATAAAATCATCAAGATCAAAGAGTAAAAGGTTAAGGTTTGTAAATTTTTGAGGTTGAAGAAAATGTTTGGTGGAAGTTCCAATTATTTCCATGATCAAGATTACAAAATCCGATTATGAACTCTATATTCTTTTATTATTATTTTTTGACTAGCTAGATCATTAGTTAGGATAAACAATGTAATCTATGTGCGACCCTTTATTTTAATTTTCAATATTCTAGTTATTTAATTTTTATGTGTTGATTTTGTTAGGTTTTTGACGTAATTGGAAAGTCTGTGAACAAAATGACTAAATTTAATATGTTGTAAAAGTCAAGGAGTAAGTTGCAAATAGTAGAACTTGAGTTGTGTTAGGTCTAGGGTTCGAAAATAGAAAAGAAGGAAAAACGGTGCCACAATTTCGCTAGACTGTCACCATAACTTGACTCGAGCGGTAGAAACAGTAACATTATCGCTAGTCTGTCGCCAGGACGTTGCTCGCCTGTTGCCCAGCTTTCGCTCGAGCGACCGATTTGCCGAAAAATTTTAATTCGGGTTTTTAAGGCTTTTTGTTTGGCCAATTCAACCTCAAAACCTAAACTATAAATACCAAATGCCTCTGAACGGTTTTCACAAGTTTGCACATTGATAAAACATTGGTTGCGTCATATTCTCTCCATCCATAACTTTCAACCTTCATTGATTGTTTTGATCTTGGCATTGAAAACATCAAAATCACTTAATCCAAATATCAAATTGTTACTTCCCACATATCTGTCAGAGTGCTGAAGATTAATAGAAGGTGACTAGAGTTCCAGTTCTTGGAGAACATGGAGTTCTTCGTTAATCCACATGAGATAGACGAATTCATAAAGTCGGGCTACAGTTGGGAGTTGGTACAGAAGCATGCAATCCAGGAGAGCTGTGGAAATTGCATTTAGAAAATACTAGTGGTAATCGTGCATGGTGGACTTTAAGTTTATAATTCGTTTATAGTGGACTTCTGACTGGCAAAGTGCCCAGAGTATTTACCCAGTTGGAGTTTCTCCGTGATCAATCCTTGTGTTTGTTTATTGCTTTCATATTCTGCGATATTCAAACATAGGATAATTGGACTGTATGCTTAATCATCTAGAGATATATTCTGCGGTATTCAAACATAGGATAATCGGATTGTATGCTTAAGCATCTAGAGATAATTAATTAGTGACTTGTTGCTGGTTAATTATAATTTTTAATTCCGCATTTACACATATTCACCCCCATATAGGTGTAGTTTGGGTCGAACCTCGTAATTTTAGATTTTATACGTAGTATATCAAGTTAGCTCAAATAAAGTAATTATTCATATATATAATAATATAATAAGAAATAAATTATATTTATTAGATTTAACTAACTTTGATGGAAATTGTATACATGATTCCACAAAGACTAAAGTTTAATCCTAGTTTATTTATAAAATGTGAAACTATGAAATTAATTATAAGATATCTTGTGTTAATATTTATAAACTTTATAAAAATAAATATAAAATGTTGTGACTTGAGAATATAATTTCAACACAATGTAATATAGTAATTGTCATAGATATCAGAAAGGTTTAGCTTTTAAAAATAAAACGTAGTGAAAGAATTGTCTCCGTATTTAACATTGTTAAACTATGCTATGAGAACCTTTCACATCTTGACTATTATTATATGATATTATAATGTAAATTGTTAAGTGATGTAAACTCGACTTTCGTTAAATATGTATAAATAAAAAAAGTATAATTATTTTCGAAATTCTCCACTCATTGAACTATCAACTTATATATTTCTCACAATTTTCTTATTAGGTAGCTATTGAATTTTCAAGCAGCTTTTGGAGATGAGCCTTGATTTTGGAGTCGGAGCCATACGACATAATTAACTAGTATGACTCATTTCATAGAGTATGTAGTTATTATTTTGGGAAACATGATCATTTTGGAATATCACTTATGTAATCACTTGTAGATAGCTAGATGGGCTATCTATGTATTTTGCATCCATATGTATAGATAGTTTATGTTGTTTAAATACTAAAAGTTTGCGAATTCAACTTACATCTCTTGTGATGTTTGTTGTGATTAGGGGTGGGCGCAGTTCGGTTTGGGTTGGTTTCGACCCCAACCCGAACCCAAAACCAAATTAGTCGGTTTGGAAAAATTTCAACCCAAACCAACCAACTCTAACTCTTAAACCGAACCAACCCAAACC
>CAIGRT010166670.1:0-10653 GCA_903798405.1 Fraxinus platypoda | reverse complement strand
TATTCAACAATTTATTACAAAAAAAAAAAATCACAAATAAATACACATCAATTCCTACAAATATTCTTAAAAACATTCTATTTTCTCAAACTCAAACACGAATTCGATAATACAACAAATATATGATAAGCCCCTGTTTGACATACATTAAAATTTCATTATCATTCTTCTACTCATTTTCAACCACACATTTTTCAATAAAATAATATTTTCCATCACATCAATAATTTTTCCTTCTTTTTCAAGCGCACATTCTCCATCAATCTATTATTCCAAAATATTTTTTCCAAAATAATGTGGCTCAAACACACCCTAAACCTCCAATCCTGCACTCATCATTAATTTAAATTGAAATGTTCATTTATATATTTCATAAAATTAATTTGCAGAATTTTAGTTTAACTTTGAAGTTCCCGAGTCAATATAATTTCTGGATAAAAAAAATAAGAGAAAAAGATTAAAATTAAGTGGTAAAGAGGTAAGATAGAAATAAATTGGGTAATTAGCACAAAACGTCTCCATCGTCTGCACTCATTGCACAAATTGTCCCCATATATTTTTAATTTTGCATTTACACCCTCATTTCAACATTTTCTTGCGGAGTTGGTTCTTTTTGTTAATTTCTTCCATCAAATATGTGTAATTGGTGTAAAATGTTCATATTGTATGCTTTCATCGTGCAAAATGTCTCTATTGTTTGCTTTCATTACGCAAAAGTCCTTATCATATATTTTCTATATTAAAGCATTGTAAAATAATTATTTACTCTCCTCTTAAATAAACAAATAGAAAAGAAACAAAAAAATATAAAAAATTAATTAATTGCAGTCAAAGTCCTAAATTTTCCAAATGGTGAAAACGATTTCCACTTAAAATAATTTAAAACATATTAACAAAAAAAATCATCTTCCAAAAAGAAAATAATTTATTTTCCTCTTAGCTGGATTTGAATTAGAACAATCAAGATTGAGATTTGAATTAAGAGCTTGATTGAAATATCTAATGAAAGAAGAACTCCGATCTTTAGACAACATTTTGTTAAACTCGTTTGTATTTTTTAAAAAAAAAATTGGAACTTTAGCTGCAATTTTTTTAATATTATTTCTTTTTTTCTATTTATTTACTTAAAGATGAGGGTAAAAATGGAGAAAGTAGATTGTAAAGACCTTTTGCGCAATAAATGTAAATGGTAGGGACATTTTGTGCAATGAAGGCAAACGAAAATGACGATTTTCACCAATTACCCATATTTGACAGAAGAAATTGACGGAAGGAGACGAAAATGACCAATTCCGTAAGAAAATGTTGAAATAAGAATGCAATTGCCAAATTTGAAATGATAGGAACGATTTGCGCAATGAGTGTAAACGATGAGGACCTTGTTTTGCTAATTACACAAATAAACTAAAAACAAAAATATCTATGGCTCGTGAAGCAATTTGGGTGGGTAGTTTGAAAAAAAAAGTAAGAGAGAAATCGAACACTTAATATTTTTCTCCTAAAAGTGATGCCCTAATAGATGGGTCTTGCCATGTGTACAAATATGTCTGTCCTACATAAAATTTCTCCCAAAAGTGATGCTCTAAGAGAGTAATGTGACAAAAAATTAAACTTCTCTGTATCTTCATTTTCGTATTTCTCTCTCTCTCCCTGTTTATTATTTTTTCTCTTTCCTATTGAATATACATTAGCGAAAGAAACGTAAAGTTAACCGCCTATTCATTAGATATCAATGTCACGTAGATTAAATTTTTTTATATTTATGCAATACTTAAATAACAATCCACAGAATGCAGTGAAGATGCTCTTAGTAACACTAAGTGGCATATGAACTATATGTGCATGACATTTTTAAGATCCAATTAAGTGCACAGACTTTGTTGACCTCAAAAGGTGTTGTCAACAGATGTCGAACCCACTCCTGCATGCGTAAGCTATATCCAACACGTAAAGACGGATCAACGGTCGGGATCACTCTACAATTGAACGTGGGAGAAGCTCAACGACACGAGACGTTTCCGTTCGGGTTCCGGAAAGATATCCGAGATACGATTGTACAATGATAACCAATCACAATGAACTTAAATTTAAGATTGTAAATGAATGTGAGACAATAAAACCAATTGCTCCAAGTATCTAAAGTTGCATTAGCCTTCAATTGTTACATGGAGGAGGTATTTAAAGTGTTACAAATAGAATGGTGACACTTGGATGAAATTACACGTGGTCTCATCTCCTCGACCGAGATATCAAATCCTAGCCATGATATTGACTTTTCTAGATCTGCAAAGCATTTAATACTCTCACATCATATTGACAAGACAAGACACAAATACACTTTTTACAAACGTCACATCAATCACTTAAATAAGATCTCTGTACGTGGGCCGTCACTAATTGGAGTGGAGCCTCAGACCTGTTGGGCCTCGAATCTGGGCCTCCTCGGCAGGTCCACCTCGAATTAATAATGGGCCTCGGAAATTACCATCTATGGCTGGTGGTTCGGCAGGGATGGGTCTGCAACCTCAGTGGGTCGGACACGTGGAAAATGCTAGTAGCAAGTCATAACAATAGTCCCCCAAGCTCATTCTGAGGCATCTAGGGCAGTTACAGTCGCTAGGTTCGAAGAAAAGTCAATGTCTGGGGGGTTGGAGGAGTGGTATACGATGAGTGAGGAACCTATAGATTACGAGGCAGGTTGGGGGGCTGCAAAAATTCCTTCATCCATAACCTCCGCAAAACTAGCCGAACTTAGGCATAAATATTGCATCCCCCACTACGTAGAAATGTTAGTACCCGAGGCACACGAACCTGCCTGTTTTTCGAGGCCCGGGTGCGTAGCGGTTAGTGAATTCCTGCTTAAGGCATNGGTTGGGGGGCTGCAAAAATTCCTTCATCCATAACCTCCGCAAAACTAGCCGAACTTAGGCATAAATATTGCATCCCCCACTATGTAGAAATGTTAGTACCCGAGGCACACGAACCTGCCTATTTTTCGAGGCCCGGGTGCGTAGCGGTTAGTGAATTCCTGCTTAAGGCATGAGTGCTTCTGCCTCTGCACCCCTTCTTTAGGGCGGTGCTGAGGACCTTCATGTTGTCTCCCAACCAAATTTTACCAAACGGGTGGAGTCAACTAGTTGGGGCCTACTTCCTTTGGAGTGAAGTGTCCTTAGGCGAGGACATGCCCCTGCATGTTTTCCAAAGTATCTTCCAAGTCTGGGTGGTAGGGAAAGATGACTCCAAGGGGTGGTATTATCTCACTCCCTGGGAGGCTCATGCCCCTTTTGTCGTGGGACTTCCTTCCTCCATCAAGGGCTGGAAGGAGTCCTGGTTTTGCGTTAGAGTAGGTGGTAAATGGTGGAGGAAGATGTTGTTCCAGCTTGCACAGACCGACCCAATACTATGAAGCGCGTGAGTGCCCTACTTTCCACACTTTCAATTTATTCTATGTGCCTTGTACTAACTACTGCATTGTTTACAGATTCTGGTTCGCGATACGAACTCCACGAGGCTGAGTGGGAGGTGATCGAGGATATTTACAAATGATCCCTGAAGTTTTGGAGCTTCAACCATCTCATTGACCAATGCAGATAATTAATTTTGGACTAATGGCCTCCAAAGGTATGAGACTCTATCATCTTGTTCCCATTTTTCTTTAGCATGTTGTAGGTTTCTGACCTCTTTCTTGGCATTCGCAAATAAATTTGCAAGGAAGGAGTATCCTACTCCTGATATGGCCACCATTCTGAAGGCCACTGCTCTCACAGGTGCAAAGGCTCTGAAGCCTTCTTCCTCCGGTGCTAAGCAAGTAAAGGCTAGACTGGAGCGCCTTAGCAAAGATCATGCTGAAAATGAGGGCGAGGAGAAGGCTCCCAAGAAGGCTTCGGGGGTTACTGATAAGGGAAAGGAGAAAGCAGAGGAGCCTCAGAAGAAGAGAAACTTGGTCCACATTAGCGGGGTTCCGGAAAAGTTTGGGACTACTGTGTCCCACCCCAGAAAGGAAACTCTCCCATCGCCGAAGCTTAAGGAATCTGCTGTGAAGGTTAAAAAAGTTTGGAAGGCCGATGAAGAGGCTGGGAATGAGGGAGTGTTAGCCTTCGAGGTCGCTAGGAAGGGTCAGGTGGAGAGGACCCCAGGCAAATACGGGAACTTTTTGGCCGGGAAGGATGATAAGATCACCTCGATAGTGGTTAAGATGCTGTCCCCTGAGGTCAGAAGTGCCACATAAAATTTTAACAAGTTTTGGATGGAACGGTGGCAAAGGTATGTGTCCACTTGTGATGCAGTGGACCTTACTATAACTCTAGTCAGCCAGAGTGCCAGGGCCTTTGGGGTAGCCCTCAAATGTCAAGAAGTTTTGGCTGACATTCAAAGAAGGAACAGAGCCTCAGTGGAAAAACTTACTGCTGCCGAGGCTGAAATAAAGAAAGTGAATTCTGAGGCTGAGGTGATGAGAGCCAAGCAGGTTGAGGATGAGGCAAAGTTAAGTTTTTCACTAGCTGAGATAAAGGCTCTAAAAAGGGAGGTCTATGAGTCCCAATGTGAAGTAGCCTCATTAACTAAGAAGGTAGAGACCTTAGACAACCACCAAAAAATAACTGCAGAGGCTCTGGAGAAGAAAATTTTGGAGCTCATCGGATGTAGGGATGCCAACCAGCTTATGGAAGAACAAATACGATATTATGCGAAAGAGGTAAAGAGGGCTAAAGCTGAGACTCAACAGGCTGGGGAGGAGGCGGTCAAACATTACATCGCCAACTTTCATTTGACTGAGGAGTACCAACGGTTCGCCATCTACTGGCGAAGGTTCATTTATGCCGAGATGATAGGAAGGGTAGAAGAGCTTTACCCTGAACTTGACACATCAGAATTGAGGGCAGAGTTCGTAGAAGAGGTGCATCAGACCCCTGCTGAGGAAGCTGCCAAAGAAGAGGAGGAACAAGAGGAAACTCTTGCTAAAGAAACGTCGAAACAAGCAGCGATCGAAGCTCCTACCAATGAGGCGTGGCACCCCAGCCCCCTCAACAGTAGCATAATCTTTATCAATATTTTGTAATGGCTGATGCTCCCGAATGTAAATTTTTCTTTAATGAATGAAACCCCCTTTTAATTGTTACTTCTACTTCTCAAGTCTCGCTGCCTCGACAAACAATGAAATAATCTGAATGTATTACTCAAATAACGATTAACTGTCTACTCGCGACGGCTTCAATACATTTTCCTCCAAAACTATAGTCGAATAAATTAATTGAAAGACTTTAACTTGATGTTCTTATGAGCATTTTACTTCTTTTTCATTGATATTTCCCAACAACGTTTGGCATCAAGACTTCTCCCTTGACGTTCAACTTCGTCAAGATGAGGCTTGTGTTGTACGCCTCGGAGTTCAAGTGAGATGATCCCTTTAGGGATTTTGATCATCTTCTCCGAGGCGACCACACTTCCTTACATGGTGGATGGTTCATCCATGTGAGGGCTTCTCCCTTGACATTCAGCTTCGTCAAGACGAGGCTTGTGTTGTACGCCTCAGAGTTCAAGCGAGATAATCCCTTTAGGGACTTTGATCCTCTCCTCCGAGGTGCCCACGCTTCCTTACATAGTGGATGATTCATCCATGTGGGGGCTTCTCCCTTGATGTTCAGCTTCGTTAAGATGAGGCTTGTGTTGTACGCCTTGGAGTTCAAGCGAGGTAATCCCTTTAGGGATTTTGATCCTCTCCTCCGAGGTGCCCACACTTCCTTACATGGTGGATGGTTCATCCATGTGACGACTTCTTCCTTGACATTCAGCTTCGTCAAGACGAGGCTTGTGTTGTACGCCTAGAGTTCAAGCGAGGTAATCCCTTTAGGGATTTTGATCCTCTCCTCCGAGGCGCCCACATTTTTCAAACACATTGTTTCTTAGCCTTTCGTGCAAAGAGTTTATTTATTTACAAAGGTTGGGAGGGATCTTCCAACTATTCAGTACATTCATTGGTAGTACATTCTTAAATGCTCGATTTTCCATGGATGAGACTATTCCTTACCACCCATATCTTCGATTCGGTACGTGCCAGGTCAGAGTTCCTCTTTGATGCGGTATGGTCCTTCCCAGCTTGGACCCAGGGTGTTGACCCCTAGTTCTTTGGAGGATAGAAACACTCTCCGAAGTATCAAATCGTTCATCCGGAAGGACCTCTTCTTTACCCTAGCATTATAGTATCTAGTCATCTTCATTTGGTATGTAGCCAGCTTCACTTGGGAATCATCCTTTTTTCCTCAAAGAAATCGAGCGCACCTCCTAATCTCATCATTCGATATCTCGTTAAAATGTAGTCTTCTTGGGGAGGGTAACCCAACTTCTACAGGGCTCATAGCCTCAGTACCATAGGCCATTAAGAAGGGAGTTTCTCCAGTTGGGGTCTTACTTGTATTTCAGATTGCCCACAGAACATGTGGCAGTTCATCAACCCAGGCCCTTTGGCTGTATCAAGCTTCCTTTTCAAAGTGTGTTTTATAGTTTTGTTCACAGCTTCGACTTGCCCATTGGCCTGTGGATGGTGAGGGGTGGAGAAGTACTTCTTGATCCTAAGTTCTTCACAAAAGTCTCTGACCTTCTTGTTATCAAATTGCTTCCCATTGTCCGACACAATCGAATGGGGAATTCCAAACTGACATATAATATTCGTCCACAGAAATTTGGAAGTGTTAGCTTAGCCAGCTTCACTTGGGAATCATCCTTTTTTCCTCAAAGAAATCGAGCGCACCTCCTAATCTCATCATTCGATATCTCGTTAAAATGTAGTCTTCTTGGGGAGGGTAACCCAACTTCTACAAGGCTCATAGCCTCAGTACCATAGGCCATTGAGAAGGGAGTTTCTCCAGTTGGGGTCTTACTTGTATTTCGGATTGCCCACAGAACATGTGGCAGTTCATCAACCCAGGCCCTTTGGCTGTATCAAGCTTCCTTTTCAAAGTGTGTTTTATAGTTTTGTTCACAGCTTCGACTTGCCCATTGGCCTGGGGATGGTGAGGGGTGGAGAAGTACTTCTTGATCCTGAGTTCTTCACAAAAGTCTCTGACCTTCTTGTTATCAAATTGCTTCCCATTGTCAGACACAATCGAATGGGGAATTCCAAACTGACATATAATATTCTTCCACAGAAATTTGGAAGTGTTAGCTTCTGTAATCTTTACCAGGGGTTCGACTTCAACCCATTTCGTGAAATAGTCTATTGCAACAATAGCAAAATTGGCACTTTCTTTGCCCATAGGTATGCCCCACTTGGAAAAAGGCCAAGGGCTAGTTACGGCCGTCATCTCTTGGGAAGGTTGCCTTTGGATAGGAGAAAAGCGTTGGTACTTGTCACATTTTTGTACAAACTGGATGGCGTCCTTTTTCAAGGTGGGCCAGCAGTATCCCTGCCTTCGCGCTTTTTGTGCTAGCGCCAATCCTCCCGAGTAGTTACCACAAACGCCTTCGTGAATCTCGAGCAGTATATAGGTCGTTTCCTCACCCCCAACACATCGAAGGAGAGGAGAGGAAAACCCTCGTCTATACAAGACATCATCTATAAAAACAAAATGAACATACCTTCTTCTCAGCTTATGAGCCTCATTTTTGTCATCGGAGAGGACCTGGTCTTTGGGGCAAGCCACTATAGGTTGCATCCAAGTGGGGGTCCCTTCCCCCCACATCACCTCTTCCATAGCGATGGATAGCCTTGAGAGGTGCTCGATTGGCACTACCGTTAGTAATTCTAAGCCCTTGCTGCTCACCAACTTTGATAAAACATCGGCTTGGGCATTCTCCATGCGTGGAACTTGGGCTAATTTGAACTTTTCGAAGGCTGGGAGCAAGTCCATCACTAGCCAGAGGTACGTAACCATACCCTTATCTCTGGCTGTGAAGTTGTCGTTCACTTAGCCAACGACGAGTTGGGAGTCGCCGTTGACACACAACTTCTTCACTTACATCTCTCTTGCTAACCTAAGGTCGAAAAGTAGCGCCTCATACTCGGTCGCGTTGTTGGTGGCCTTAAATCCGAGTCGTACCGCATTGTTCAATTTATGACCTTTCGGGCTTATTAGGACCATGCCAGGTCCCGAACCCGCGTCCCCAGCCGACCCATCCACGAAAAGATTCCATGTGGGGGGCTCTGCAGGTTCCGCAGTCCCTTCCATCTCGGGGACATTGTCAAATTCAGCTACAAAATCTGCTATGGCCTGGCCTTTGATGGCCATTCTGGATTTAAAGATGACGTCAAACTCGCTTAACTCCACCATCTATTTCAATAGTCTCCCGGAGGCATCTGGCTTTTGAAGTACTTGTCGAAGTGGGAAAGTGGTGAATATATGTATCGTATGAGCTTGGAAATAAGGCTTCAACTTCCTCGACGTGGTGATCAATGCTAGAGTTAACTTCTCCATATCCAGGTATCGGGTTTCGGGTGCTAGCAATGTCTTGCTAATATAGTAAACTGGTAGTTGGGTAGTACCTTCTTCTCTTATAAGTACGACACTAATGGCTTCATTTGAGACAACCAAATAGAGTTGTAGGGCCTCTCTGGGCTTGGGTTTCGAAAGGATAGGGGCCTGTCCTAGGTGCCTCTTCAACTCCTAGAAGGCCTCTTCACATACCTCGGTCCATTGGAATTTCTTCCCCCCTTTAGGATCTTGAAGAATGGGAGACATTTTTCGGTAGCCTTCGAGATGAAGCAGCTTAGGGCGGCCACTCACCCGGTTAAACTTTGCACCTCCTTTGGTTTTTTAGGGGACCTCATCTCGACCAATGCTCGTATCTTCTCGGGATTCACTTCTATGCCCATTTGGTTAACCATATAACCTAAGAACTTGCCCGAAGCAACACCGAAAGCACATTTGAGGGGGTTCAACTTCATCCGGTGTTTTCTTAAGATCTGGAAGCTACCATTCAAGTGGGCTAAGTGGTCATCTGCTTTCAGGCTTTTAACGACATGTCATCCACATAGACATCCATCGTCTTGCCAAGGAGGTCGGCAAACATCTTGTTGACAAGCCTTTGATAGGTGGCCCCGGCATTCTTTAGCCCGAAGGGCATCATCTTGTAGCAATAGAGGCCCATATCCGTGATGAAGGAGGTGTTCTCTTCATCCGCTGGGTACATAGGAATTTGATTGTAGCCGGAATAAGCATCCATGAAGCTCAATAATTCATGTCCCACGGTGGAGTCTATAAGTTGATCTATTCTGGGAAGGGGAAAACTATCCTTGGGGCATGCCTTGTTGAGGTCGAAAAAGTCGATGCACACCCTCAACTTTTCGTTGTGCTTCTTTACTAGAACCGGGTTGGAGATCCATTTCGGGTATTGGGCTTCCCTGATGAAGCTATTCTTAATTAACTTATGTACCTCTTCCTTTAGGGCCTCATATCGTTCTGGATTAAGGGCTCTCCTCTTTTGTCTATGCGGGGTAGCTTTAGGATCAATTTTCAAGTGGTGACAGCTGACCTTGGGGTCAATGCCTACCATATCCTCGTGCCTCCAAGCAAAGACATCCCGATTTTCACATAGGAAGTTCTTGAGCTTCTCCTTAGTTTTCGGCATGAGGCCCCTTCCCACTTGTAACAATTTAGCGGGATCCAGGTGGTCCATTGGGAAGCTCTCCAGCTCCTCCACTGGAGCAGCTTGGGACTCAGTTTCAATTATGCGGGGGTCGATCTCATCTAGCGCATGCATTTCCTCGGGAGCGTCTACCATGCCTACGTCGGCCGTTAGCATGTTGACGTCCCTGGGCTCAGCTTTTCTAACGGAGTTTAGGTAGCATTCCCTTGCTCCTCTTTGGTCACCCTTTACCGTTGCCACTCTATGATCGGTAGGAAATTTCATGCACAAGTGGTGGATGGAGGTGACGGCTCCCAGATCTTTTAATGCAGGTCTTGCTAATACTGCATGGTAAGCTGATCTACTATCAATTATCAGAAATTCCATGAAGTGTAGAGCCGATCGGGGTGGCTTTCCCACTTTCACTACAAGTGTGATTTTGCCCCTTGGAATTACGCTATCTTCCGTAAAACCATACAAAGGGGTGGCGATGGAAGTTAATTCATGATCCAAAATCATCTTGTCAAAAGTAGTTCCAAAAAGGATGTTAACAGAACTACCATTGCCCACCAGCATCCGTTTTAGCCCATTTCGGGTCACTATGGCCCTTACCACAAAGGCATCGCAATGGAAGAAGTGAACTTCTTCTGCGTCTTCATGAGTGAACACAATAGGTGGTGCCTGACTCCTCCAGGAAGTGTTGTTCACTATATAACTGGTCAACGGGGGGCCCTTAGCTTCTCTGGCATAATTTCTTTGGGAGTTTCTTGTCTCTCCACCAACGTAAGGGCCTCTAAAGATTGTGTCAATCTCATGGATAGGGGCGTTCTGTGCTCGATTTTGACGGTCTCTTCGTTGTCCATCCCTCGACCTTTCATCTTCGTGCTCTCTCATCCGTCGTGGAGAAACATCCCGATGGTAGGGAGTGGCCTGGTCACGCCTAGGTGGGGGCCTATTCCTTTGTCGTGAATCATTTTGTTGATCATTTCGGGGACTTGCCGGTAGGCCGGGCACGGTTTGGTTTGGGTCAATTTCGACCCCAACCCGAAATCGAAACCAAATTAGTCTGTTTGGGTAAATTTCAACCCAAACCGA
>CAIGRT010166666.1:0-16724 GCA_903798405.1 Fraxinus platypoda | reverse complement strand
CTTCATTCTCCCACTTCGGGCCATGACATCCCCGAGCCATGCTAGATCTCAAGTTATCATCTTGTGATCCGTCACACTACGCTACGTTTAACAAAAAGTCAAAGTTACTTTTAAGTAATTTTTTTTTCTCAAAACACGTGTTTTTGTTTAAGTTACATTTCATTATTAATTATAAAAAGTTACTGCTTTGGAAATAGAGTAATGATATTTAGCCCCACTAGGATTACAACCGAGTATTCTCTTTGCGATTTGATAAGTGTGTTTTACACGTATATTCGTACTTGTGAACTTGATATATATTAGCAAATGAATGGATTTGTCCTTAATTTAGTGTAAATATTGTCATTGTAGGTAAAACTCGAACTTAGAGGTGTTTGGAATGAAAATGAGAATTTTGAGCGTAATTGGAGTTTAAATAGAGCAATTTAAGACTAATTGAATTGCATGGGATTTATAAGAAGAATTAAGAGAGTAATTGGAGGAAGGTCGCAAGTTACGGGATTCGACTCAAAAGTTTGGGGCCTAATTTGGCCACTTTCGGACCTTGAGAATGACTAATTTCAGATGTTATAAAGGTTATGGGACTAATACGGAAACTTTCGAAAGTTGCAGAACCAACATGGACATAATAATATTAGGAGTTTGTTTGGCACAATTGTTGCGAGTAGTGCTTTCGTCAATAGAGCTTCTCCTAAGGGTGTTACTAAATAGTTGTTGCCTTTTTATTGTCGATTCAAAAAGTGATGTTAGCGTTAAATGGACTGTGTTGGTAGCTTAATTAAAATTTTTTTTTTAATTTTATTCATATGGACTACGTAATTAGTTGACTAAACATTAATTATTCATATAAATTTTATAAATAATAATTTTAATTTCATTTAAATTTTATAAAATTAAATTATCATGTCACAATTATTTTAGTATAAATCAAGTTATTTTTATACTTTTGAACTTTTCACACGAAGAGAACTTTGAAAAGCTAAGGATTATTATTTTTTATTTATGTCAATGGCTCTTTGTGACACTATCCTTTTAATGTAGGTGTAATCATATTAGCATGCTTCTAACCGAGTTCTAAGTTGTAGAACTTACTTGAATTTCAAGAAATCAGATGTTGAATTACTTGCCTTCTTGTGGCTTGCTTACTCACCAAATACTCATTATTTGATTAGAAACTCAATCACAATGGAAAAAGTTTGATATCCACAATTCAAGAACCAAATTTGAGATATTGTTGAAGCAAAATCAAGTTCACACCCTCATCTATTTTTTCTCTATATGTTTATACTCGAATTTCAAAATGGTAAAGATAATGATGTCTCTATGGCTGAATCACCAATTGATCCTGATCATATTGCACTTTCCACCTTCAAAAGTGCTTTTAAATCCTCAAAAAGCTCGTTTACCCACGATGGGGGGTCTATGTATGTTGTCGCCTCTCAACCAAGAGAGGTTGCACACAATCAAGTGAACCTAACTCATACCACACTAATGTGTGTTTTATTATGATTTTGTGGTAGATTATTTTTCTTTTTGGGATAATTTGATAGATTCAATGGTAGTATCAGAAAAATGGTTTTGAATAGTTATTGATTAATTAGGATTTTGATATGATATGCCTTTAATGCTTGTTAGTTTTGAATTATCTGAATAAGCATGTTGATGAAGGGTGTTGAATTTGGTAAGGTTATAGAGCTGGCACCAAGATCATCAAGAACTTCTATTTGGGAATGATATTTTGTCACATCTTGAGTTACTATTGCTTCTTGTTTTCTTCCCACAAATTATGACAAATGATGTTTGTACGAGCATGATTGTGATTTCGGCTCGCGTTATTGGTAAAATGGTATTTACCTTCATTTATTTTCCAAATTCATTTTTAATTATACATTTCATGAAATTCAATATTTTCATCAACTTTTCAAAAACATATTTTATCAACTTTTATTAAAATAAACTAAAAATCTAATTTGTAACAAAACCAAACAGGGGCAGCAGTCCTCGAGAAGCCCCTTACAATGCTTCGACTAGTAAAATGTGATGGAAGGTTAAAGAAGAGAAAAGTGTTAATATTAGTGAAATTAGGACCTTTCATAATTAGTTAGATTTTACGTCTTTTTTTCAAGATTGAAATTTTATTGAGATCCATGATAACATAAGATTTCACCATCTTTAGTTGATTAGGCATGATTATGAATTGAGATATGAGCTAGAGTTTATTGAGTGGATCCTTCCATTGTCAAGATCGAGTTATCATGTCATGTCCAGCGATATCAATGTGCTAGTGTCGACGGTGGAATGATTCTTTTCTTGTTGGTGCAGAAGGGTAGAAAATTCATCGACAATATAAAACAATTATACTAAACAAAAATAAAAATTGACCAACTACCGACGAGTCTTGTCTTCTCCTAATTAGACCAAAAATTCTCCAACCATTCCGCCACCGGCACCGGCCGCGACTTCGAATCTAAATGGGCATTTCGTGGAGTAAAAGGCATCGTCACGACCAGCCCAACCAGAACCAAGTTAATCACCACCACCAACAACAACCTGTCACTCCATCCTCCTCTTCTAGACCTCCTCCTCCTCCTCCGGTCACCCCTGTCGAACCACCGCCACCGTCTACATCAGCACCCAATACTTGCCGACCACAACCACCAGCCCAACCCCCTGAACCACCAATCTATTCCTTCGCAGCCAACGCCCCTTATCATGCACCCTCTTCAACACCACAGTACCTTCCCCCTGCGCCGCAGCCGCCTCCTCCCCCTTCTCCTCCTCCGTATCTTCCTAATTACAATTATAATCAGAACTATTCTAATTACTATTCTAGGCCGATGCATATCACGGGTCAAAACTCCAATTACCGTCCGTATTTCATCCCCCCTATGAGGTGGGGCCCGCCGCCGCCGCCTCCACCACCTCCAGTGCCTTATGTTGATCACCAGAGTGCCAAGAAGATCAAGAATGATGTGAATATTCACAAGAACACCATCAGGCTTCAAGTGGATGAGCTGAACCAAGATTACCAATTGGTAACCTTCACATTTGATGCCTTGGTACTACCTTCCATAAATTGAGAACGACACATATGCTTATACTTGATGTTATTCTTTATATTTCTGTTAATTTATGCGATATTGTATGCGTATGCTTGTGTTGGATGTGGATGTGGATGGTGATTTTTTTGGGTTGATCATAATATGGTTTTGTCGTTTGCCTCTGGCTTTGATTGGTAAGGAACTAAGGATCTGAACTGTGCTACCGGCCTTTAAAGGGAATATTTTAAACGTTTAAGGATGTAAAACTACAATTTTTGGACATTCAAACTATTGATTTCTTGATTAGAATTGATTTCGAGATGGGAGAGAACTGAAGTAGCCTGTCCATTTCAAACTAGAATTTGAATCAATTACAGTTCTAGGAAATCTAAGCATCAAAGTGCAAAGAGATAAAGCTATTAGAGAGACATTAGGATAAAATTGGTTTTCTATCCCTTAGCACCCAGCCGATAGAAGACATAAATCTCACTGGTGCTGAGGCGAAAAAAAATGATTTCCCTAAGTTAATATCGTGCATTATATCCAGTTTCACCTTTGCGAAGCTGTGATGAAATTTTAGAAATATCTAGTTAGTGTTGGGCAAATTGCAATCATGCTGTTTTAATGAAGAGTCTTGCAAATTATATTTGTATCTAGTCATTAAAAACCAAATTGATATTGATTCTTGAATAATCCATCACTTCTCCTTCTATTCTAATGGACCATGAGGTGGATAGGTGAATAATTCATTCATTAAGTTGGTGGCTTAAATTAGGAACTAGCCTAAAGGTTGCATTTCCAAGGAAGAGGATAGGATCAGTGCTTCACTCGATAGAAATGTGGAGAAAGGACAGTCACTGAGCCCCAAATAAATAATCAATTTAAAATAGAGAGATACAGAACCGTGATATTCAAATGGGAGGGCTGCAATTTGATCATTTATCTATATGATGGATTCTATGTTTCTCTTTTTTCAATGGAAGTTATGGGTCAATTTGTTGTAGGGTTGTGCTCAATCCACAAAAGATGATGTTTTCCTTTTGCTACTTCATCAATCTTATTGTATCAATCTTATTGATTAGTATACCCCTTGTATTTGCTCTCATGATAGTTGGTTAAGTAACAAAAATGTTTTATTTTTCAGTTGTCATTGTGGATTGAATTAATCTTTGTAGTTGGTATCCTAATCACTCTCCTCTCTTGAACCAATATGTCCCATGTCCAAAATCGAAATGACCATATTTGTGGACAATATGGATATCATTTGAAAATGTCAAATATTTGTGAACAATATGGATATCATTTGAAAATGAATAGTTTACATATGATCGAACTCCATCGATATCGGGTACTTGGGGTCTTTTGAATGAAGACATGAGGTCTTTGGATCCTTGTGAATTTCATTCAGTAACTATGCCATTGATTCAAAGGAGAGAAATGTTCTACTATGTCATTGTAATGAATTCCTCTCGTTTCCTCATTCTTACTTCCTCCATTGATCCTCCACCAATATAAGAAAGACATTGTCCCTTCCCACATCAGGATACAGGCCACCAAACACAAAGCATGACCTATTTATACATAATCAACACCAATGTGATTTCATTTTTGTAATTGTTGAGAGTGGCTGGCTGGACATCTTCAAAGTCATTCAATTACCTTCCACCATCTCTGTGCTAAATGACACTGAGTTCTTTATTGGATTGACACCATTGCACGGACTTCTTTACATTTCCATCAACACGGCTATTTGATCTATGTAAACAGTAACATTAAACAATTCTAGAAGAGATGGAGCTGGAGCTGGAGAGGGAGTGCCCAATGCTTGATCCCATGGAATAAACAGAAATGGAATTGTACTCAGTAGACCTTTCACGTTTGGTGAACAGCAACAGAATTGATTGGGGGCTTTAACTGTGGAAGTATAACGCGGGATATACGTTGGTTGCAGTGGGATAGTTCTTTAGGGGTGGTGTCGAGATTGCTATCTGCAGTTGGTGTAAGACTGCAATGGTCCCTTTTTATTGGTGAGATGCAATGTGTTTACCTTGGTTTTGCTTTGCTTAAGGTAACATTTTGTGTTTGTAGCTGTTTTTAAAATTTCCTAGTTCCCCTTTTTGAGTTTGCATATTCTGATATTCAATGACACTATGGACGTGTCTGGTGCTGATTCTTCATCAGCTTAAAATTGAAACATTAACCGTTGCTTTGCCAAGGTAGACCCCACCTTTGAGATGGCGGGTCAAAAAAGACGGCTTGATTTTACACGTAACGGCTATGAAATCAATTTTTTTGCTTCAAAAAGCAGGCACAGACAGGCCCTATATGTTGAACCCGTGGCTTGTATGATCAGTAAATTGTTTGCTTCAGTATCTCCACCTATGTTGTCATTATGCTTGCTGGGGAATTTGTTCATATTTTAAAAAGATTACATTCTATATCTTATATATATGACTCTTCTGTTTCAGTATCACAATCTTCTATTTTGCTAAGGAGGGGGCCAACTGTACATTCACTCCAGTATATCCTGAGATTGTGCCTGTAAAAATTCCATTTCAAAAAGGACTGGGACAGAAATTCTGCCAGCCTTCAGGAACTGGTGTTGATCTAGGCTTCTTTGACATTGATGACTTGTCAAAGCCCTCTCCGGGAGAAGACATTTACCCACTTGTTATATCAGCTGAGTCACATGTGCCATCCACCCCTATGGATGAACAGCCGTATAAGGAAGTGGTGAATACATCTTCCAATGCACAAATCACTCAGGCTGTTTTAGAAAAGAAAGATGAAGGAAATTTTCTAGTAAAAATAATCAAGCAAATTTTGTGGAGTGATGGCGTTCGTTATGAGCTGCGTGAGATTTATGGAATCAGCAGTCCAGATGAAACAGCTATCAGTGACATGGACTCGGGAAAAGAATGTGTCATTTGCATGACTGAGGAGAAGAATACTGCTGTTTTGCCATGTAGACACATGGTAAGAGTCCGAACTTTGACTAGCTATAAGTTCAAAACATAACACATGATAACGAGCATACCAATGTGATTACCATAAGTAACCAAGTTTATATATGTTCGGAGAATCAGTCGATGGGTGTTATCAAATTAGTATTCTTTATTATTAGAAGGTATGAATATCAGAGTGTTCACAATCTGAACTATATTTTTTTTATTTATCCCTTTTTTTAGGGTGTGCATCGGAACTCTGTACTGAGAGTTCAGACATTTTCAACTTCGTCATCAAGAAAACCCATGGAAAAATACTACGAAGTTTTTCAAAAGAAGTCTTTTACTTGAGAAACTCAAAAATAATACAGTATTTGAGTCTTTGACAAACACTTGTGTCAGTTTAGGGTGACTCAAAGTTTGACTGTAAAACGTAAATGTAGCAAGCAGTCAACCAGCGTCGTGGTCTCTTCCATAGCAGAATGGTCTTATTCACTGTTTACAAGTTAGGAAGAAAGCAGAGATATTCTGCATTTGATTTGTTTTTTCGGATAGTAAAGAACAAAAGAACAGGCAACTTAGCTAAAAAAACAAATACACGAGTCTGAATCTGCAGCTGATCCTTGTACAGTTTCGTTCTATGGATCAAGTTTAGATATAGGGATTAACATGAAAAAGATATATCCTTTGATGATTCCGTTTCTTGTCTGAATTAGCATCCTTTCCTCGTATCTTTTCTATTCTTCTTCAACAACGTAGAATTGTCCTTTAGAGCAGTTGCCTGAAAAGCTTGTATGTGAGATTTTATGTTTGTTGGATTTCAGTGTATGTGCAGGGATTGTGCCAAGGAGTTGAGGCTTCAATCGAACAACTGTCCCATATGTCGCCAGCCCATTCAAGAGCTTCTAGAGATCAAACTTGATGAAGGTAACAACAAAACACAATTTATTAACAATGTATATTATGTCTATCTTTCTCTGTTACTATATTCATCTGCTTCAAATAAGAGATTCATTGAAATGTTTTAATCCTTTCTGCCCTTTTCGTCTTCATCTTTAGAAGCTGAGACCTAGCAAGGGATGTATATTGTAGATATGCAACAAAATTGAGCTGCAGCTTTCATATGAATGCTCATCATCCACAATTTGAAGTTTGGAAGAATCATAAATGCTTATACAAATTGTGTATAGAAAGTTATGCTATAGATGGTAAATTCGTTTTTTTAAAATTTCTTATTTTTTTCCTCCAGAATTTGTGTTTTATATTGTTTGTTTTGCAATGTTTTCGGCTCTTCTTTCCAAAACTGCGGTATTTACCATGTTTATATTTTCTCAATGTACAAAACCGTACTTTTATGCCTGGTCTCGTGGATGAAAGAAATATGTATGTAGCTATTCATCGCACATACAATGCGTGTATAAGCCTAGCCTCTGTGAGAGGAAAAGATGAGTTATATTTTGATGACAAATTCCTTGTACTGAGGATGTAATTACATTTTACATACGGTAAATGCTGAAACTTGTGTAAATTGTTAAATTTTCCATTGAATGTGTAGTTCAGTTTGAATAGGGACTGTAGATGTCACGGGCATGTTTGGTTGAGGAAGTAAAGTGAAGAGATGAAAGCACATTTTGCCTTTAACTGAGGAGACCAAAAAATATGGATTTGTCAAAAGGAATGAAAACATGGTCAATAAATCTTGGAAGGCGTTAAAGTGGAACCAATCCCAAGGCCGAACAGCCCACATAATGTTGCTATGGTTTCCTCTAAAGAAAGGGAAAAAGCAAATCTGATTTTTTTTCCCTATTGCTTTAATTTGAATCTGATAAAGTTTTATTTTAAAATTTATGTATTTAAGCTTAGCCAGACATGAACATATTTTTGCATGTATTAGGAATGAACAAAGAAACCGCAAAACCAAATTGAACTGAAGTTGTCCATTTTTCGTCGTATAAGATGTTCAATGATTTAAGAATATTTAATGGATGGTTAAATTGGTGCTTATCGCCAATAGAGTCGAATAACATTACTTATAGAAATATCCCGTATTTTGGTGGGCCCAACAAAATGTGTACATTGTTGGATGACAACTTTGTTAACAACATGTCAACAACACGTCACATGACATGTTATTATTGGACTGTTTGAATGATAACTTATTTTTTCATCCAACATTTTTTTATGAATTAATCTCCTTGTCCAGAGTCAAGGACAGCCCCAAAAATACCTCAGCCCCCTATTTTTGGGTCTGTCCTCGACCCTGGATGAGCAACAGAGCTCTTTTTTTTATCAAGTCATACATTGTTATTCATGTTGTCATTAAATATTGCACAAATAGTTAATCCTACCCAGCAAGTGAGAACTCATTTAAGTTATGAAGTGATGATATTGGGGATGAGCTTTTATTTACGGTGTGGTTGGTATTTGACCATTATCTGCTCCTGCTTTATTGCTTCAATTATTGAGATGTTACGTGTTTCTTATGCACCCACCCTGCTCCCTGGCACTTTACCTCCCTTTGAACAAGAATTTTCGAATATTTAACGAGTGGAATCGTCGAGTCTAAATTTAGTTATGAAACTGAACCGGTTTGATTTCATTCAGTTCAATTCGTTTATGTACCATAATTAATTTTTTTAACATTTACAACAATGCTACATTAGTACAACTAATGACGTGTTCAATCTTAACTCTTATAGTAATGCTACATTAACTCCTACAAAATAACGTAGTTTAATTTAAAAATATACAAATAACAAGTTATTTAATAAAATTCATTCATCGATATACAAATTACCTTGAATAAAGTGGAGGAAATTTAATGAATAAGGCAGACTAAGGGTAAGATGAAAGAGACACAATCTCTCAACTTTGATTTTATGAGAAACGATAGAATGATTGAAAAAAAATGAGGTTACTCAATTTTGATTATTTGAAATTTGAATTACAAAGTTGAGTTTAGGCTGAAAACAAGAAAGTAATATTTTTTCCTCAATTAATTAGTTGACAAATGAAATGGGAAAATCATATTTTTGGATTCAATTAATTAGTTGGCAAATTTATTTTAAAAAATTAAAGTAATTTGATTTATTTAATATTAAAAAATTAGATAGATTTGATTTTTATTCGATTATTTGATTCTTGGTCTAGAATCGAAAACTAAGTCAAACTCGTCAATTCTCGATTCTGATACTCCTTCAACTATTTAACTTAAGAAGAATGTAGCCCTATTATTTATAATTGTATTTAATAATTCGATAGGAGAAAAACTTCAACGACACGATCATGTATGTGCACGTGATATAATCATCCACACAAAAAAGAAAAAGAAGGATAAATAAAAAAATTGAACAACTGTTGTGCCAAATCCCTTTCTGAAAACGATATATTTGGTACAGAAATTGAATTGAATATTGCCGTTAAGAATTTATCCGTATTTTTCATAATCTCATTGAATTATACCTATTATAAATATTTCCTAATCTAATGACAGGTGAATAAGTAGGAGACGACTGCACAATCTCTTTTTGAATAGTAGAGTTTACTACTTTGACTAAATGCTTGACAAAATAAGTTGCAGGCTATTCTTTTCGAATAATACTAATCGATAATCGTTCTACGTGGTATATACATGGCGATTTGTGATTTGATGCAACATTAATACATATGACGACTATTGATAGTCTTCACTACGTCTAGCAACTAATTGGCATCTGGAAAAATTGCAACACTTCCCCAACTTATTCCTTCATTAGTCATTTGGTCCCTTATCTTAAAAAGGGGTAAGTTGATCTTCAGTGTTGAATTACAGTTAACGGAATTAGTTTTTATCAACAACAGTTGGGTGAATTTTCATTAAATTGTCATTTGATCTTCATAAAATTGTTAGGCATTAATTCAAGTTAGAAAATCCCGAAAACAAAATGTAGCTTCATAAACTTAGACAAGAGAGGTTCACGTGATGATATACATATAATAAAAATGATTTCGGTCCTTGATAACTAATTATGCTACTACAATGAAAGGTAGGTGTGGACATTTTTATGAAAAAATCGAACCTTTCCACCCAGAATCGAATTGGAATTGGAGATTATAGTCTTGTACCCAATAAAATCAGGAATTGAAATCAAGAATCGATAATCGATCAAGTTTCAGACGATTCTTGATTCTTTAATCGAAATCATGGGTACTCGACTCTCGAATCGAATTTATAATTTTTATAATTTTATTTTTTTAACAATTTATTCATCATAACCCAATGATTGCATCCAACAAATAAGTTTTCAATGTCCAATAAGTTTGTAAGGCGCAAATAGTAATTAACATAATCAATCAGATTTATTCATTTGAATAATAGAATCATTTCACTATCATTTATAGCAACTCTTGGCCGTATTTTACGCATTGTCCTAACCACATACCTTTCTTGAAGCGTCGCATGTAGCCACAATAACTAGAATTGGATGTTATTATGAAAGATATTGGATGTTATTTGGTGACATATTTGCATAGAGTCAAGCAAGTGTTGAAATATATATCGATGACATTTTACTTTTTCAATTGTTGCTAGATACTGGGAGATACTTTGTATCACAAATGTTCTCATGTCCACAGTGAGAAGTCTTATTTTATTCACTTGAAGAGAATCTTACTTACGATTCTCACATTTGGAAAAAACTGTAAGTAGCGTTCTTCTGTCACATCAGCAAGTTCATAGTCTTATCCTGCCACTACTTTGTATTATCAACTCACAATTATTTATTTTTAAAAATATAATAATATGGATAAAATTGAACCCAAACCTAGATTCGTCTCCAGTAATTACGTGGATTTGAATGGTTCCATTTACGAAATACTCGAAGTGTAATGGGTAATTTCGGGTATTGAAATATCCTGATCGACTCACCCCGACGTCAGGCCTAATGAATTGGTTGAGATCAAATTGTTCTTTTTTTAAAAGTTAAAGACGAAATTGCTATAAGAGTAATACTTTACAGACGAAAATTGCGAGTTCTAATAGAATCTATCATATTGTCACAATATTTGCTCGTAGTACCTATAGTAAAATAAATGTTTTTATAATAAGAGAGAGGACAAATAGTGATACTTTAATGATACATTGGGAAATAATTATTAAGTATAATTAATTGTTTTACAAAGTGGCAAAGGAAGTTAGGAGCGCCAATTTTCCCGTGGGCCATTTTATCATTGATCAAAGATTTTAGAATCGGAGTTTAAATTTTAAAATAATATACCATTACTATTGTGGAATGCTTTATTAATAAAAATAAGTTAAAATTAAATACTTTTTAAGATAAAACATTGCTTTTTAACTTAAAAAAAAGTAGAAAGACAGTACTGTTTGGCTCCACCCATGAGTGTGATCAGTGATGGTGGTCCTATAGGATATTCATTTATTGGTCACATCTACACCATTAATAATAATAATAATAATAATGTCATTCAAGATTTGGTAATATTAAAAAATAAAAATAAAAAATTGCCCTTGTCAATGAACAGTTTCAAATAATTTGATAATCGATAGATATTCCAACCTTACCTTTTCCTTCCCCTTTTTGTATTCATAATTTGATGTATCGTTTTTAAATTTTGATGCTCAGAGATTTAAATCGATTTCGATATGGATCTTTGGATCAAATGTCACACTTTTCGGGCTGGCAAGGGTGGAATTTGAGTTTGGGGTAAGGATGGAGTGGGATGGAATAGAGCGAGAGGATGGCTAAGAGGTAACAAGTTGGAGATTGCAATTAAAAAGTTATCAATTGAGACGGGTCAAGAAATGAGATGACTGTTATACGGCTCGCGATAAAGATAATTAAATCTATCGAGACTAGATTTCATTGTAAATTGAACATAACGGCACACAAATGTTTTTCATAATTCTAATCTTTAACTTTATCTAATTTATGTTATGTCGACCATTGAGACGATCACTAAAATAGTAGCACAAAAGCTAATTTGCTGCTACTAGTGTACAAAATAATTGAATAGTAGCTTAAGCTGGGGTCTTTTTTGGTCAGTATTCAAACCTCTTTTGCATAAAGGTTTTCTCAAAGGCCAATTTTATAGGCCTTATGGGGTGAAGAAATAGGAATTTAGGTTGGCAAAGAGGGGTCCAAATACACAAAATAAATTTTTGAACAACTTTTAATTTGTGTTTACACTCTTAGTGCTTGTCATGTTTGACTTTGCTTATAATTTAATTTACTTTCAAGCAATTTTCTTTTCTTTTTTGCGTGAAGCTTCGAGGGGAGATATGCAATTAAATCGAAGTAGCAATGTCTAATAGCTTGAAAAATAATTTTTTTAACCCTTTCGGGGGTGCCCGAGTTGGTGGAGCAGGTGAGCGCGGAGGCCAAAGGTCACGAGTTCGAATTCCCTGCCAACACTTTCTCGGTCGAGCCAAGCCCAGTGCGGTTTACCTCTCCTGTGTGGTTTGCGGGCTACTGCACATGGAATGGGGTTTACCTAGTGCACACTCACAGTGGTCGGGCCTCCGCTGGCGGGAAGCGGTTGCGGATTTCTACGTCAACAAAAAATAAATAAAATAATTTCTTTGACAAATTGACGCGTATACCAGTTAATTTAATTAGAGGTGTCAAAATAAATGTGATTCGATAGAAAATTGTGAGACCCAAACTTTTCCTTTTCTGCATGTTTTTTTTTTTCACTGACTCGTAGTTTGGAAAAGAAGAAGATAAGAATCGAAAAATTCTTCTGCTGGCCGGTGCTTGTTCATGGTCTGAAAGCATGTTTGGCTAAGCTTATAAAGTGATAATCTTAGCCAAACAGGCTATTGTATCAATCACTCAATGTCTCAGTACTTTGACCAATCCTGCAATTTACCAAAACAGTAACTATTGCCCTCGAGATAGGTCAATTTCATCTATGGTTACTGAGCTTTCATAGAAATCTAATTTAGGTCACTAAACTTTAATTCAGTTTCAATTGTTCAATAAACCTTATTTTAATTTCAAATTTACAGTGACATCACATGTTGTATTCCAAATTGATGAAATTGCTTAATCGACAATCATGCTAAAATGTATTTTCTACTAATCAATGCATAGCATGACGACTTACCATTGTGTCGTCGTAAAGTGTTAAAACTAAAAAAATAGAATTTAACATTTTCATTCATACGATATCACATGTAAATTTAATTTTTTTTCTATATTTTAATCACACTTTTTCCAAAATACCAGTGTTTAGGTTATGATCGGTGACGAAATGTAATAGTGATGAACTTTGAAGCTAATTTGAAGTTGAATGACTGCCGATGAAATTTACACTTACAGGACTGATTTTCCAGTAACCATCAAGACAGACAGCCAGAAATACGGTAATAGTACTGTCTGTCTGACAGGAAATCAACCCAACGCAGGTAGACAAGACAACTATCTAGCTGTCTGTCAGTGGTCAAATGTCATCTTCTGCGTGCCTATATAAAATATTATATATATAGAAATTTAGATCCACTCAAGATTCAAGAAGAAAGCTCAAATGCACAATGCACTAGCAGCAGCAGCATTAGTTGTTTTTTGTTCTCTCTCTTTTCGAAACACTCAACCAACAATACATAGGAAACTAAACTCTTAATTTACTTTAAATTCTCTGCAAACCCTTGTTTTCCCTTTGCCTATTTCACTGTTTTCTTTCAGATTAAGCTTAACAGAATGAATAAGCAAGACATGTTGAAGATCCAGGTATTTTTCAGCTCTATGCTTTAAGAATTTCATGTGGGTTATTCGACTTATTCGTAGTTTTGCTTATATATGTTTATGTTGTTTGCTACAGACTTGTGTTCTGAGAGTTAACATACACTGTGATGGTTGTAAGCACAAGGTTAAAAAGAAACTGCAGAAGGTTGAAGGTAAAATTGAATTTATACCATGAAGTTTTTTATGTTTTTTCTCATATTGTAACTTTGTCTATGTTCTCGGTAACTGGTTCTCGGTTCGTGCTAAAGGAGAATTTAGTCTGATGAGAACCGGCACAAACTTCAGTCAAATCTTATGACATGAATCTTAAAGTGAAAAAAGTAAAATTTGTGTAAAGGGCGGTGTAAAACTTAGTCCAATCTTGTGACGTGAATCTTCAGGTGAAAAATTATGTCTAGTCCATTTTAAATTTACTGGGAACGAAGCTTGGTCTGATGTTGTTTCTATATGTTCCCACTGCAATTCGATTCGATTTTAATGATTTTTTGGGCTTCATTACTCTTTTAGGAGTATATTCGGTAAAAATTGATGCGGACCAAGGGAAGGTGACAGTATCTGGAAATGTTGATCCTGCAACACTTATAAAGAAGCTCGATAAGGCAGGGAAGCATGCTGAGCTATGGGGAGCACAGAAAGGTCCTAATCTATGGAACAATCAGTTCAAGGACATTCAATTTGACAATTTTAAGGGTGGAAAAGATAATAAATCTCAAAAGGGTGGGAAGGACCAACAAAAGGGTGGAAATCAAGCTCTTCAGCAGATGCAACAGAGCAAAGGATTTAAAGATGTGAAATTTCCGGTCAAGGACCAAAAATCTGTCAAGTTCAAATTGCCTGAAGACGAGTTTGATGATGATTTTGATGATGAGTTTGACGAGGATGATGATGAGTTCGATGATGAGTTTGACGATGATTTTGATGGTCAACATCAACCCAATAAAATGATGAATAAGGGCGGCGGCGGCCAGGGACTACATGGACCTAATACAATGAAAAATGGTCCTGCGAAAGGTGGTGGAGGTAATAAGGGTGGAGATGGCAAGAAAAGCAGTGGGATTGATATGTTTATTAAGGGCTTAACTGGGAAAAGTAAGAATAAGAATAGCAATGAAGGGAAGAACGGCAAGGGAGGAAATCAAAATCATGGTGGTGACAAAAAAGGCGGAGTTGCAAAGGGTGGCAAGGGTACGAAGGGTAGTGGATTTGGTGAGAAGAACAAGGATAATTGGAGTAAGAAAGGGGGCGAAAGTTTTAACAATTTTAACGGTGGCCTAAAAATGGGCAATAGGCAGCAGGGGTTCGATGTGATTCAGAAAGGCAGTGCCGGAGGTAGAAATATGGGTCCAATGGGACAGATGGGTAACTATCCGATGGGTCAAATGGGAAATATTCCAGCAATGCAAGGATTTCCAGCTATGGCTGGTATGAATTCCGGTCACTACCAAGGGATGGGACAGGGAAACCCGTATATTATGCAACAAAACATGGCACAGATGATGATGAACCAGCAGCGGGCGAATGGCCAAGATATGTACCATCCTATGATGTACGCGCGCCAACAACCGCCAATGAATTATGGACCACCTCCTGGTGATCAGTATACTCACATCTTCAGTGATGAAAATGCTACTGGTTGCAGTATCATGTAAACTAGCAGAATGTGTTTTTTTTATTCGTTTTCTAATATTAAGTTTGTGACATTTCAGTATGCTGTCTAAGCCAAGGAATATGTTACTGGTTCTTATTCTCGATGAACTTAGAGTCGATTATATGAATCATTTACTTCATTCTGTTCGATTCATTACTCGTGTGATGATTTGAATATAAAAGTCACAAGACACAAGCTGAAGAAAACCACTTGGAATGTTAGATTTCCTGTATAGAAATTTGCAATGGGGCAATTCATCTTTTGGTTTTTGTAAAACACTTTATGGAAAGATGCAAAAATGCTTTCTTTTGCCTTTAGATGGTACAGTCAACAAATGCAGTAAGGCTGTTCTACAATTTGAAGCCACTCGTTTTACCTTGATCTTAGCAGAACAGGGTAAAGGAAAGGCAGTTTTGTTATAAGCACATTAAGTTTAACATCATGCATGTCATTGTTTGACATGACAATACTTTGCATCATTAATTTAAACAACACTTATTCAAATTAATGGCACGATTTTTCACACATCACATAATGTCGTTCATGATATCATCAAGAATGTACAACTAGCATATTTCAAAGGGACAACTTACGTTAAATCTCAGTAAAATGAAAGAATTGAATCTTGTCATGAAAAAAAATTCATGTCGTCGACTTTACAGTTGGAATGTTCATAGCATTCTGGAGGTGCATTAAGATTAACATAGAGAGAGGCATCCTGCTGCTCTTCTTTATACCATTGTACTTTTACTATAAGAAAGAGAGATTCCATAGCTTCACTTAAAAACAGAAAAAAATTACTAAATTCTTGTAACTTTGGACTAGAGAAGGTTGTGGTCCTCGAGATTTTGGCTAGCCAGCCATGTGCATTTAATTTAGCCTTCTTTCTCATGATACTTTTTTAAGAAAGAAAATCTTTCGGTAGGTTGGATTGTTTGGTAGTTGGTACCGGGCAGATAGAGAAGCAAAAAAAAAGAAAAAAGGTCTGAACTTTGTCAATTGTACCATGCAGTGTTATCCAATACAAGTATGAAACATTTCAGAAAGAATATTTCAACTAGTGACAGCATTATAAATGTAAATATAATAGATGAGAAATAAAATAAGATTTTTAGTAGATTTTGAAAAAAAAAAAAAAGTTGATGAAATGAATGGTTGAAAGATTGTGAGTCCTATAAAATATATGATTAAAATTAATTGTTGACTTTGATTTAAATTAAAATCTGAATTTTAATTTCTACTAAATTAGGCATAATGACCCATCCTCACATGCCCAATGGGGTGAAGAAGGCCTTTGGATTATTTACTTGGGAAATTATAAAAAAATCAGTTGTTTAAAGATTACTTT
>CAIGRT010166620.1:0-11217 GCA_903798405.1 Fraxinus platypoda | reverse complement strand
GACGGGTTGCGTGGAGAGAAGAATAGAGGCGATCTGAGAGAAACAATTTGATGGTTTTGTGTGAATTGTATATATTATAATTAATTATAATATTTAATTAAAAATAAAAATCTGTATCTATCTATAAAATATCTGATTTTTGAACATTAAAACTTAAATTCTGATTTTTGAACTTGAAACTTGAAAAGTAGGGGTAGATGTAATTTCCACTTTTAGTTATTATTTTTAAGAATTATAGTTATTAACGCATTGGACTAATTGGCTGTTTTTGTATTAGAGTTTTGTTGAGCCAAATTAAGATCCAACAGAGTAGTGCAGAGTTATTAATGTATTTGCTTTCAACTTTTGAATCTTGATATTCCCTTTTCCTTTTTCACGGCAGTTTTTTTTTTTTTTAGTTAAGACATGACGTTTTACCTTTATTAATATTCAACATTCCCCACATTGAAGTTAATGTAACTGCCAAACATTGGGATGAGCGGTCCTCGTAATTCGCAATAGTATTTTATGGATGCTTTTTCTACGTTCCTTGACATTTTTTGTTTGATTTCTCTAAAATTTTACTAGTTTTTTTTCCTCTTCACTGGTTTTCATTTAAGAATCCGAGAAAACTCGAGCACAATATTTAGTGCTGGTTTGGGAGAGCTAAAAAGCTGATTTTAATAAAAAAAAAAAGAGTGGTTAAATCCCTTGAATTGAGTTGTTAAAAAAAGTGACCATTAAAGATGAATCCTATGTAATGTGTAGTTAAAATTCCCGGGCTAAGTTACATTGAGTACTACTTTTACTCTTAGACGGATACAATCGTAGCCCCAAAAAAGTCATCAATACACTTCAAAGTTACAACAAATAAAAGAATCACGAGTCAGCCAATCGAAACCCTAGCAAAATATAGGGACACGCGAAACATCTCTTTATTTTGGGAGAATAATAAATAAAAATAATAAATGTAAGAATATATTGAATTTTAAAGCAGGCCATATACACTGCAGAGGCAGTTAGGAGTATATTTACCGAAGTAGAAATCTTTACTAATTACTCAAAATAAAACCCCTATTCTCATTAATATTCGACAAAATTCAGAACCAGTTTTACCTCAAGACAGAAAATTTGAAAAATGGGGGCAACAAAATTACCCGCTTGCAACTATTTCGTGGATTGCATCACTGACATTCTCATCCTCCGATCTAACAGCCAACTTCATGGCCACCTCTTTCGAGGCATCAATTCCAAAAGACAATCGGACAAGAACCTTCACGTTGCCTATATATACGCCAGATAATAGGCATGAATGGGATCTTGAGTTGCTCGGGACGACCTCTGTTCCCTGGAAAAAGAACAAGGAAAGCAAATGTCTTTCAGGTTCCTTCCAGAAGCAGCGGTGAAAATATTTTAATTCTAACAGCAGCATAAGACTATCGTCCAAGTACAGTGAACAATGAACTGGAAGTCAGCAATTCATCAAGAAAAATCCTCGCGGGTTGGAATGTTGCAGTCACTTGCAAGAGTTAATTTCCACACAATGCTTTTGAACCAGGAAATTATTGAAAAGAAAATAGTGAATTATCATGACTAGCTAAAAAGAAAAAGAAAGAAATCTAATAGTCTAATTATATGGTGAAAATGCAAATGGGCAAAGGCTTACCTCACAGGGCTGCATGCCAAGAAGATTGATGACGGCGTTAACAGATTCTGCCAGGCTTTCCCTTGGCCCGAGTCCATATTCATCAATACGTTCGAAGTCGGGGCCCAAGCTTTCCCAGGCATTCCTAAAGTTGGAGACCCCTATTTTAACCATGTAATCTGCTGCAACAACCTCAAAATCTTCGAGTTGGTATTCGTCTTCCACTCCATCATCTTCGGCCTCACCAGTTGAGGGATCAACCTAGTATGCCAATTGAATGAATAGGGGTTCACTAATCAAAATGATCAAAAGATTTCATGAACATGTGGAGTTGTAGACATGAGCACGCATTCATGTATAGTCCAACATTAACAATGTATAGAATAATATGAAGCATCATATATATGCATCTTTATCATCCAAATATATCATGACCATATCTTTTGCTTCAAATATAAATCCACCTGTATGTTGGAAAACAGAAGCTACAAGTTCCTATGGTGATTATCGCGATTTGGTTAACCCCAAACTATTCAGTCACACATTTGAGTTCTGAATTTTATTGGCTTGTTTGGCTAAAGCTAAAAAAAATGTACTTGTAACTAAGTTTTTTTAACAAATATTTTTTTTTTAGTAAAAGTAAGAAATAAGTTATTTATTTTGAGAATACGGTTAAGAGTTATTTTCAAAATAAGTAACTTTCTCAACTGTAAGGCACGAAAAAAACAACTTATCCATACATGTTTGGAAACAAAAAGTTACTTAAAAGTAACTTTTACATTTTTTAAAGCTTGGCCAAACATGATTGTCATTGTGCAAATGATACATAAAGCTAATGGGGTGATGGGAGGGACAAGTACCTCCTTAACAGTAAACCTCAACATGTTCGAAAACTTCCCGACAGAGGGAATGCCTTCAGGTTTCTCTAATGCCACAAATGTCTGTCCTGGTGTATCATATGGAAGACTTTTTAAGGGTTTGGATCCTACTTCAGAAAATTCTTCAGCTTCGGAAGCATTCACAATAACAAACACCTGGAAGAAGTAAGAAAATTTTGAGAAAACAAAATTCTCAAACTAATGTCAGAAAGCAAAAGATAAATCTCACATTCTCCAGCAGCTGTTCTGGAATTGTGTTAGTGCAGTTGAACTGAAACACCACATGGCCATCAAAAATATGCTTGATAACATTAATTGCATACTCAGTTTCAGCTTCAGTAAGCTCCACCGGTGCTGAAGACTGACACGTGAAACAAAGTTCATAGAGTACTTCATAATTAGAAATTATAAAATTTAATGACAATGAGGAATTTGCTATCGAAGATATTCAGCCAAAACCTTGAAAAGCTTTCCAAAACTTGCAAACTCTGGGATAGAGGACAGTAGCCTTTCATAAGTATCAGCTACTGGAGTGGGGCCAGCTGGAGGAGCACCTAAACCAGTTGGCTTTTTCCCTGGGGCTTTTTTCTCAGCAAGGGGCTGAGATTTTACCTCTCTAGGGACAGAATCAATTTCAAAAGGCTCTTCTGATGGGTTCTGTATCTGTTGCAAAGAAATGAAAAAACAGTGACTTCAAACAGTACATAAAGAGACACAAATAGAAAACAACATGAATGCTCAAATAAGCAACAATTTAAGACGAATACTCACATAATTTTTCAAACTTGTCTCCATATTGGTCAATGGAATATCAAGAGAGCCAAATAAAAATTCCTTCACGTCTTTATCAGTTTCAACAACTGAACCATCACCTCCAAGGGTATTCAAGTACAATGTAGCTCTATCCCGGACCTGCAAAAGGAAAGGCAAAACAATACCTTATGGGGTAAACACAAGGTTGCAATAAGCAATCGTGTCCGTGGTATTGGTTGATGACGCTCTACTATCATCCTTGTTCACACTATAAGCATAAGGACAATCAACACATTCTATCTTAGTTCTACATACCCTAAACTTTCAGATTCGAAAGTGCTACTTCAAAGCCCTAATTTACTATTTATTCCCTCAGTGTCTTATCAAGTAAAACTGTATCATCAATGAATAACATACGCTAAAAGGCCCCATCTTGGAGATTTTTCGTGAATCCAAAGACTAGGTGGTATTTCAATGCAAGTTCAAAGTAATAGGAGATTTTATATCATTATCCCTCCAGAATATAACACTCGTGAGTGAGTGCATATGCTTAATAATATCGATAAATCTAATACGACTTCTTAAATATGCTTAATAGTATCGGTATAACCAATTATTATTCATTTTTTTCTCTAATAACCAGAGTAACACTTCTAGGCACCTTATCATAATTTTTCAGAAAATCAATTAAAAAAAATACCTGCAAACCTTGTTTCTTAATCTAGCCTTTTCTATTTTAAATACAAAATCGAAAAAAAAAATGAACTGAAATGGTGAACCATATTCGTCATAGAAAGAACCTAGATACATTGGCTAGCACTTCAATCAAGATTTTCTATTTTCAGCAGGCAGAATTACCATTAGGACAGAATTTCTTTCCCATTTTAATGGATGAAATTCTTATGATTGCAATCTAGGGACACATCCCTAACCTGATCTCATCAATAAAATCTCGGACTTTCAAACATTGGAAATTCGATATAAAAAACCATAGACATGCAATTACAAAAATAGTTACACACTTAAAAGTCTCAATAGAACAGGAAGCTGACCTCGTCATCATTGTCAAAAAGGCAACGTCTCAACAAAATAAATATGCGGGGCTGCAGCAAAGAAAGAAAATGTTTACCTCCAAGTTAATAACTCATGTCTATTAAACTATGATGTTAATTGAGATTAATCCTGTCATACTTTCAATGAGTCAATCATTGCACCAAATTTTGCCAGTGTACTGACAGCACTGGCCCGAACAGTTGCGTTCTCAAGTATCACACGGTTGTAGATATACCGAATATATTTACTTGGATCAGTTGTCTTTGGTCCTTCATTTCCAAGGAAGTGTAGGATCTATCAGGGTATCAATATAATATAACTCTAGTTAATACTGGAAAATAATAATGAATCACATTAAGATGCAACAAACGTAAATTGCCGAAGAATGGAAGGTGCCAATATAAAAAAGGTTAACCTGGGTGGAAAGATATGTGAATTCGCAATCCTCAATGAATTCACATAAATGAAGTAGTCCACTTTCTTTGGCATCTGGAATATCTCTAATTAAGATCACAATCGAATCCACAATTGCCTTTTTGTACTCAAATCCACCTTCTTCTCTCAAAATATTGCTTAAGAAATTCATCCTGAAGAAAACCCATGGCCAAGAGCATAATTAGATACTTGTACTCTTAAATACATGACATGAAGTTCATCAATCCGAATCCAGAAAATTGTAAAATCACTTACAGAGATCTATACTTGAGGGGGAATTTCAGACACAATGATCTTATAGCTTCTACAACAACAATCTTGAATTCATCAGCAATATCAGACATAAAAGTTGTAATCTGTTTCATCAAGCGATCAACACTCGATTCATTGCCCGTTTTCAGTAGAGTTGTAATGGCAAGGGTAGCAATGCTTCTATTTTGATCTGAAATCAAGCTCTCCATGTCTATATTACAGTTCGTTACAGCCATGGGATGTGACATAGCAACCTACATATAATTAAAGTTTTGAATACATCAACATAGAAAGACCTTGCATCATAAAATAGACAGTAAGCAGAAGGGAGAGATATCATGGGGATTGTGGAAGTGAAACCTAGAAATGGTTCTTTAATAATTGGTCAAATATTGAATCATCTATAACATCGTTTTGATAGTATGGAACATAGATGATGCATAGAATATTCAACTAATAGGTGATGCCACTACTCCTCTGGAAGCAATACTTCTCGTGGAACTCGTAGAGAATATGGGAACAGATTACATAAATAGAATGTCTAGCAAATTTGGGACATATACATTCCAATAATGCAATTTAGATAGATATCTGTCCAGAAACTACACATTATTAGGTCCGAACTCCTTGGAGAAACCAGTAGTACAAAGACCTGTACCATCAAATATCCCAGTTCCATAATACAATTACATTGGTTAACAAAATATTGGTGTAGGTAGCCATACAAAAGCTTTGAAAAGCTCAAAAGTACCCTCAAAATGAATATCCTCACAATAGTTGCAAGATATTAGTGTTTTAAAGTGACTAATGTCTAGCTGTTACATCTTATCAGACTAACCAAACAATGCTAAGGTAAATTTCTTAAATTATCAAATACAGCTAAAATCAACAAGATTTCCATTTTCCACCTAAAAAAAAAAAACACTAATGTGCATTATCAATGCTTGGGAGCAATAATTTAACTTCAACTGCAGAAAATGTAATGTAGCATCTTGAATCTTCAGTTATTCATTTCCAATTTACATCATAGTACATGGGCAAGCTCACTCAGTGTCATTATTAAATGAAAAAACCTATAGATTCAATTTGATTTTATAAAATCAAAAAGAAAAAAATAAAGTGAAAAGTATAACTACATCTTGGGAGGGGAGTCAACCATAAATCCATAAACACGTCCAAAGCAATAAGTACAACAGGATGATTTAGAATCATCATAGAAAGAATAACCACCTTATTCAAAGTCCGGACTGCAGCAAACCTAAGCACTGGCTTAGATGAACTTAAGAAGAGCTGTAAAACAGTTATGGCCGGAGTCAGCTCTCGGGTAGTCACACCACTTAACTCTGTGATTGCCCTAGCTGCTTCAAAGACAACCATTTCAGCTTTGTGACGTAGACAGCCCTCAAGATAGTCATAGAATGGGCGGTCCCCTGTCTGGGTATTTACAGCTGACTCTCTTATAACCTAGACACATCGAATGATTGCATGATTAATCAGTACTTGTGATATGACACAACAAAAGAAAGACATTTAACATCATTATCAAATTAAAACACTACCTGATTAGTGTAACGAATCAGTAAGCACTGAGCTAAAGGTGAACGAACGGTCCCCTTTGTCAAGCTGGTTACTAGCTTGCTAACAGCCAACCGATCATTTTGTCGTATCTGCAAATTTAGCAATAGAACATTTAAACGAAAACCAAACATGTTTTTATACTGATGACTTTTTCCATAAACCCATGATTTGGAGAATCAAGAGTTATGTAGCCAAACTAAGAGCATCTACAGCAGTGCTCTAAATTAGATCTAAATTGTGATTTAGATCTTCAAAGTGGTCGAAAGCCTCTCCAATGGAGAGATGCAAAGTGCATTTTCCGGAAAAAAATGTAAAAAGAAATGGGCATTTACATCTTTTTTTTTAGATCTACTTGTGGGACTCACAAAGAGGCAAAAGGCCACCACCAATCCACTAGCACCCAATTTTTTTAGATCTTTCCATTGAAGCAGAATTTGGATTTAAATCCACCGGGATATAAATGGGGATGGAAAAGTGGTTTTGGAGATGCCAATTTACATCCAATTTTACACCACCATTGGAGATGCTCTAATACATTCTTGTGTGCAAATATTTCATCCTTTTAAGCAGACACATAATGAAAGAGAAATGTTGCCTAAAAATTTTAAGGAAATTATACCAACAATCAATGCAGGTACTACTTTCAGAAACAAAAATGACGAAAGACAAAGGTATGTCATAATCAAAATTCTAGTGAAAAGGGAACACTGATATATAGATTCTTTCGGTTATCAACATTTCTCTCCCAAACCCCCAGAAACAAAAAGAAAAATTAAATATTCCATTACCTACACAAAAATAGAAGATGAGAGAAACATTTTATGGGTATAATTATTCATTTTTTACACAACAATGGTACGGAGTCAACAAACTCAGACATTTTTCAGAAATATGATACCTAGGCCACAATTCATTGAGACTCTTCCACTCATAAAAGTACTGTATCCTACAGAAACCTATATTTACATGGGGCGAGGAACAAAAATAGCACAATGAATCACATAGAGCAAGCTACACAAATTGCAAGCTAGTCAACAGCTGGAGGAAAATGAGGAAGAATCGCTCTTTTTCATTATGGACAATAAGTAGCCAAAGAGAAAACCAGGCAAACAACTTCTGAAATTTCTTGTACTAAAATGAGTATAAGCTAAGTAAATTTATCCAGAGAGGCACCCAGAGAAAATTACTTTAAACTGCCCCAGGCTCTAAATTAGTAGTGGTAAAACTCCATATATTAGCATGTGATCATGTAGCTAACTCGCTTATATGCTCTAATTTTGATCATTCAAATACAAATCAAAAAACTTGAAGCTGAGAGAGTTAATAAAAAAACTAGTAGGGGAGGGAAGAGAATTATATATTGGTAAAAGAGAGTCAGTTAAATCCTTTAAGAGCAACCACATACCTGATGGAGCAAAGCAAGTGCATGGAATTGCACAAGTGCAGCACGAGATTGAACAGCTTCTTGTACCTCGTTACTCCACCTTTTCACAATCTCTGGGTTTGTCTGTCAAATAAATATATTGTTACACCAGAAATTTACTTAATTGGCAAATAGATTTGACTTCTCACACATTCGGTAGTACCTGTAATAGATGAATGCCGCTGACAAGGGCAGCACTGGCAACCACTGGGTTTTTGTCAACAATAGCTTGTTTGAGATACCTTTCAATTTGTGTTAGAAGTGTTCCGTCAGTTATTTGACATAAGACACGTATTGCATTTGCGCGGTACATGTCAGTACGGCTATTCATGTCCTTCATAAGGGAGCTTGTGACAATGATAACCTTTGACGTCATAAAAGAAAGAGTTCATTTTCTACAACTCTAAAAGCATGGAATCATTTTAAAAAGGAAAAAAGTAAAAATATAAAATAAGGAAACCATATAACCTCATCTGCAGAAGGAGAAAGCTCCTTTATCATAAGATAAACCATTCTTCTGAGACCAATATCTCTGGACTGGAACAGCTTTGTAACGGAAAAAAACACTTCTGTGGCTTCAATCTAGAAATCAAAGTAATAGGAGCTTATACGAAATCCAGTTTTGGGACTTCAAAGTAAAATGATGCTGGTACAATGTAAGAATGAACAGATAAAAGCGCCAAGAAAATGTTACTTTGCAATCTCACTTGTTAAACAAGCACACTGAGAAATGTCACTGCCTCTAAACACATCTCACCGTACACAATTTCAGAGAAGAAAGTCTATAAAAGGGGGATTCTTGAGTCAATGTTCAACTTTATAGGCATGAAAATTTATATGCATCTAATAACCAGGAAGGTATAGAAAATTCTAAGAGATAAAACATAAGTATGCAAGAGTCCAAAATGTAAACTATGTCGCTTCCTTAGAAGTCAGTTACCAAATTCAATTGCAAACTCATCTTCTTTTTGTACTTTTACTGGGGAACTTCAAATGAAGCTCCTTGCATATTTATGATCTTAAAAAAAATAATTAGAAACTAGAAAATAAAATATAATACACACAGCTGATTAAAAGAGCAAAGTAAAACGAACTTGCTAAAGGTTCTCCGATAAAATGTTCAAACATTTTTCCAAGTAATCACCTGTGGAACAGTGAGTATACAAATGGATTTCACCATACTGTGCTTTCTCAATACTAATGTGCTGTTACTATAAGTATCCAGAGTAAAGGTATCTGATTGAATCTTCAAAGTTATCTAATTTTATTGTTAATTATTAACTAACTATAGAAATCAGAACATTGATACTAGTATACTACACACATGAAAGACCTATGGTTTACATTCTACCGACAGAAGTACAGTATTATCATTCTAAAACTCGTGCAATTTTAATAGTGTTTTAAATTTATGCATGAGAGCGGCGGAGAGAGAGAGATTGTAACGGACTGATAATCTAACCTTCGTAAATGTCTCGCCCTGATTCAGAAGATACAGGAGCTTCGTGATCACCTAAAAAAATAAAAAGAAAAAATGTTGATTATTTCTTGCAAACTAACAAAATTCATGGTTGGATTGATTTGCAAAGTAACAAAAAGAAGTACCTGTGAACATCTCCTGGCATCCAGCTGAGGGTCATTGAAAACTCTAGCTTCCTGTAACACAGCACCCTTCTCGATCCCCAAGAAAGGAGAGTACTCTGCTGAAAAATAACAAAATCAACATCAGCATGCCTAAGACCCCAAATTAAGCAGATCTAAACAGAAATTGACTTATCCAAATTAATGAAATTCCAACCAATCAGAGAAATTATTCATGTCTCCTATCCGCATCACAAAAATATCCCAATTGTGTTCACAAAAACCTATACCTATAACTTAATCAAGGAAATACTTAACGCAAACAGTTAAAAATCAACCAAATCATTCAATGAAAACTGAAACGAAAATGCCCATAAGTGGAAGAAAACTCAAGTAATACCAAAATCATATGCTAAAGGATCAACAGAAAAAAGACCTACTCATTTTATAATTCAATTTGCAATTAAATCTAAAATTTCGTATATACAGGGAAATGTAGATCTGAAACTCAACGTAGAAAAATGATAAACTGAAGTATGAATCGAAACTGAAATCGAATCAATTGAAATAAAAAACAAAAACTGAAATAATTCAACAATAAGCAGTAAATAAGAATCATTTTTTTTTTATCTGAACACCCACCTTCGTCATCGCGATCGTCGTCTTTCTTCAAGAGAGGTTGAGCCATTTTACAGAGATCTGTGAGGTACGATGTATTTAAAGGAAGAAGAATTTGCCTATCTCTCTGCTCTAGATTTCGGTTTGAAGAATTCGCAATGGCCTCTATATATTTCTAGCAAGTACACTCGAATGCACAGACCTCTCTATGGGGCTTCCAATGTGCACTAACTGCGTAGAACTGAAGTTAATCGGGTGAATGTCCTGCGGGTGTGTCAGAAAATAATAAGTGAACGTTGAAGTTAACCCAAAAAAAAAAAAAACGTTGAAGTTAACTATAAAAATAATATCGTAAAATGTTAGAATATAAAAAATAATTAATACAAATTATTTATGTGGAATGAACTTTTGATTCAAATAAATGGAAATCAATTTGTGAAAATAAGTTAATTTTTTCATATTCGCTTAATGTATATTGAATATATCAATTGAACTTATTTATTATAGATACCCCCATTTACATTCCATGTATCTTAACATTCATTGAATAAATCAATTGGAATAAAATTCTAAAAATATTCATCTTTTGTTCCAAAAGTTTTTTATGAATTTAATTTAATTTATTATTCAATTAAGTGGAATGAATATGTCAAATGTATATTGATCATGACTAAATAATTGACAAAATAATTTATGATAATATTGTTCAGATGATTAAATAAATCAAATACATATTGCAAAATGAAAAAGTAATGAATCTGTCAAACATGGTTAAATAAATTAAATACATATTGAAAAATGAAAAATAAGGTACTGAATGTGTCAAATGTACATTCATCATAACTAAATAATTGACAAAATAATTAATGATAATACTGTTCGAATGGTTCAAATGGATAATAAATTAAATATATATTGAAAAACGAAAAGTAAGGTATTATTGAAATAATTAAATATTTATTGAAAAACAAAAAAGTATGGTATTATTGAAATAATTGAATTATTTGGCTTCTTTCCTCATC
>CAIGRT010166569.1:0-16611 GCA_903798405.1 Fraxinus platypoda | reverse complement strand
CTACCTAGATCCACCCCACCACCATCCCCACACAACCTCACCAACACCACCCACATCATCACTGCCAACAACCACCATCGTCGTCCTACCTACATCCACCGCACAACCATCACCACATCGTCAACCCACAACCACACCAACACCACCCACATCCACACTCACCCACCCACCACTGTGACGCTCAGATCGAGGAGGCCAAAAACCACAACCACCACCACTATTGCACTACCAAAAGGTTACAGTATAATCTGCACCAGAGCAGGTGAAAGTACTGGTAGGATCATCATAAGCGTAGCTATAGGATCTGGGACAAGCAGATTTGAACATCTGAGCATAAACGGACGGCTTGCAGGTGGCAGGTGAGTTAAACGCGCCGCTGTAGCAATACTCTGGACTCTCGAAAGCTTCACACGCACTCTTACAAGCTTCCCTTCCACCTACTCGCAGTACACTTGGGCAGACCCGTTTCAGATCTGTGACGCAAAACGTTGAAGCACACAAACCCGACCCGCTGCACAACGAAGCTCAGAGATGAAGTGGCGCTCGCTGCACAGCGACGAGCTCCACCGTGGTCTTCAATGACGCAGGCGACGCTACGGAGAGGTGGGGGGAAGTGAGGCGAGAAAGAGAGAGAGGTGAGGGAGAGAGGCGGGGGGAAGTGAGGAGAGAGAGAGAGAGAGAGGTGAGGGAGTTGAGAGTGATGAATTAGGGTTAGAGTTTTGATATATTACCTGAATTTTGAATAAATAAACTTTGGACCTGATTTTTAAAAAATTATCTTTAAACTCCTGATTTTTTATAATTTCCCTTTTTTCTACCTAACAAAAATTGTGGCCTCTAGTTAATGGGCTAGGGCCCAAGTATTAACCCGATTAGTGCACGTGACATTTCCTTGATTTCGTAAAAGTTGGAATCATAGCACGTGAATGACAAAATGACCTTCATTTTCCTCTCGCAAGCGGAACCCAAAAAACTATTAACTAAATTTAATTTTTCAATTTCCAATTCCGAATGCCCCTAAAAAATAAATAAATACATCTACGATATATATAATTCTCCGTCTTCACGAAAACCCTAGAACTCGAACGAGTGTTAGGGTAGGGTTTTTCCCTATGTAATTATTTCTTGTTTTTTCAAAGTTGTCTTTAGCCAAAGTTTCAATTTTTTTTATAGCACTAGGGGTTTCAGCTTTTTTCGCTGTTTCGTGTTAAATTCGAAATTTCTTTTGCTTAGGAATTTTTGTGTGGTTCGAAGTCGATCTGTGTACTGAGAGATATGGACACTCGCAAGAGAGGTAGAGGCGAAGCAACTTTTAATGCCAATGGCGGTTTCAAGAAATCTAAGCCAGGTTTGCTTAATGTTTTACTTTGGCCTTTTAAATTTACAAGAATTTCATATTTTTTTGTTGAATAGATATATGTTTAATATCAGGCCTCCCTCTATTTGCTGTTGGGGAATTCTTTTTGTGGGACCTGAAAAAAGTAATCTGTTTTGTTCTTTTTATTCGATATTTTGAATAAATGAAGATTATTAATTTTCCGAAGATACATTATGGACACTAAAATCAAGAGACAGTGAGCTTGCGAGAAGAATAATGTAATTTTTCGGAACTGGAAGTTCATTAAATTTCGTTTTCAATGCTACCTATTGAGTAATGGAAAAACACTGAAGCAATATCTTAAATAGGTTACTCTCGTAAATGATTTGAACATGCTGTTGATTTTGTAATAAAAGATATCTTCACACATATCCAAGATTAGCATATTTGCATAATACTAATTATTGATTTCATTTATTAGAGTTTGGATATTAATTGTTTCAATTATACTTGGTTTGAAGATGATATTTAATTTTTATGGCATTAATGGTAATAGTTGAAGGAAAATCTAACTGGAAAAAAGTAATTAATGTTTTGTAACAGAAATGGACTCCTTATCAAGTGGTATAGGAAGCAAATCAAAGCCATGCACGAAGTTTTTCAGGTTCAAATCTTCACCTACCTAATACGAATAATTTGAAATTTAAATTTTTAGCAGTTGTTAGTATCCAGAAGTGCTAATTATAGTAATGTTCTACCATTGTCATGAGGAAACACGCTACATGATTTTAATTGTGAAGTGTGAACTTCACATGATCTATGGAATTGTCTATGATTTTTAGGCAGTGTGGGTTTTGTAATTTCACAGGATCTTTGAAATTGTCAATTATTTTAAGCAGAGTCAACTGTTTCTTAATAATTTACAATGACATACATGTTCAGAAGCCTTAATATGGTTGGAGGAGTAAGATAAGTGGTTCTACAAGCATTTCTACAGCCTTCTAATTCTCTGCCTTATATTCAATAAACACTAGTGCGTTGCCTTTTGGTGTTAAATGAAGGCAATTACTACTCATCCATATCAATAAGTTGTTTTTGAAGTCCTATAATTTACCAAAATTAACACTTGCTTTTATATATTGTCATTCATTTTTAAGCAGAGACAAGTGAACTGTTTCTTAATTATTTTCAACGTTCGGAAGAGTTAACGTGCCTGGAGGAGTATGATAACTACTTGTACGAATATTTCAATAGCACTGTAGTTCTCTGTTTGACAAGCAATTAAACACTATAGTGAGATGTTTTTGAAGTCCTATAATACCAAAATTAACACTATATAACTACTTTTTTAATATTACATAAACAGAAAATGGAAATGTGTTCCATCGCAAATTTAAGCCTGAAATTTTTATCTTAATAATTAATATTGGGAATGGCAAATTCTGTAGCAATCTTGCATGGTCAGAATACAATTTATCGCTTTACAGTTTCAAGTCGCAAAACTTTGATTTTAGATTAGAACTCTTTCTTTTGAAGCTTTTCTGTACCTGTTGTGTTAATCACTGTTTTAAAAAGTGTCCAAGCTTTTGCCTTGAGATGCATCTTTTAGGCATTTATTAAGTGCCCTTGAAACCTCTGCCTTGATGTATGCCTTGTGTGAGGCATTTATAAAGAGCCTCAAAGATTATTCTTTGATGGCCAGTTGTGAAGGCTTATGTCTAGAGTTACTCTGGTGCACGCGTCGAGACAACTTAGTGTGCTCCTAAGCTCTGTCTTCTGTAGGCTTTTCTCTACAACCTTGACTTTTTAGCTGGGGTTTTCAGCATGGAATGATATAAGTTTTTTGAGCTTTTTTAAATATCAACAACCTTCAAAACTTAAAATAAAAAATTCAAGATTAGTGAAGAGGAAAAGGGAAGAGTCGAGCATTTGCTAGTCTTGCAACTAAAGTGTGATAAATTCCAAATTGAAATTGCAACCTTTTTCAACTTTTCTTGTTCACCTCTGTTTTTATTTTAATTTTGTCTTTAGGATTTCTTTTTTTGTGAATGTGAAAAGAATTTCACAAATAGCTTGTAACTTGTTTCTTTTATTTGTCTTTTTGTTCTGGCTGTGGTTAGTGGTCTAGTTATTTGATAACTACTTTGTGAAAGTATTATTTGCTATTTTGATGCGTCCATTTTATGTTTCTTTGCAAAATAGAATTCTTTTCTTGACATGCTACATTGTAGATTATTAGATAATTTATGGTTTATTATGTCTGTAGGGTTTTATTTTATTTTATTTTTTATTTCCCCCCTGTAGATTTTATCATTTTTTAGGTGGTCCTGCTATTTTTTTCCTCATGGAGGCAGAACGCTCAATTCCCGATTTAGCCTTTTCAAACCCTTCTACTGCTTTGTTGCTAGATTTCAAGTTAGATTTCTATTTCAATTTAGGAGTACTCAAAATGTTTTGAATGATAGATTAGATATAATGAGCTTTAAGAACTTCAGCATTGGAGAAGAAAAAAATAGTGTTGGATTGGAAATATGTTCAGACCAAACTGCAAAGATAAGAATCTAATTTCGTAAATTTCCCATGGTTTTTGGACGGAGGTGATGGATAATAATTCAAAATATAAATGATGTAAATAGTGGTAAGAAACCTAGTGTGGAAGGAATATTTTAAAAAGATGCTGTGCCACTAAAGTTGATTGCTTCCGTATCATGCTTTTTATATAGTGATAGTCTAGTTCAATTGCCTAGTATCTGATTCAGTCTAGGTCCTAGAAAAATATATTTTCTCCTACCTTTAATTTTTTTTTTTCTTATGAATGAAGATTTTCAAACTTCATCTTTCTTTTCCCACTTTTTATCCTTGCAATTTTTTTTTTCCGTTTCTCATTCATCTAATAGTAAACTGTAAACCAAATCTTACATGTATCATCAAAGTTGTCTAGAATTTATTCTGATCCATAAGAAACAAACTACTTTTACACTGAAGTAATTTAACTGAATGATGGTCCTTCGATCAAAATACATTGATCTGAGAGGAAAAAGGAAACGATCAAATTTTAAGCTGAAGCAATCTATTATTAACTTGATTGACCTCATCAAAAGTTGCTCCAAAATTTGTAGCTATATTTTGTTATCAATCTTATTCATTTAATTCCCCCTTCTCTAGTTGCTTCTCCTTTCGCATTGGGACTCAAATCTTCAGGGATCTTTGTATCTGGCAGCCACTTGCTTGTGATTATTCACACATTCAACTCTGTGTTGGTTCTTGTTTGTTACATCATATATTACTTTTTGAAATACGCATGTGGTGGTGGTTTTTTTTTGTTTGTCTTCCTTGCTTGTGCCTGTAGAAGGCAGCAGGTTATATTCACGATATTATTTTTCTTCCTAATGGTACATAATTAAATTACGATATATCTCTTATTCTTCCTACAGCACTGCCGGGTGTCCATTTGGTGAGAGCTGCCACTTCCTTCACTATGTTCCTGGTGGTTATAATGCTGTTGCCCAGATGATGAACCTGGCGCCTGCTCCAACTAGGACAACAGGACCTCCGACCATGTCGAACGGATCTGCTTCAACTGCTGTTAAAACTAAAATTTGCAACAAATTCAACACTGCAGAAGGCTGCAAATTTGGCGACAAATGCCACTTTGCTCATGGAGAGTGGGAACTTGGCAAGCCTATTGCACCATCTCAGGAAGATCCTCGCTCAGTCGGATCTATACCCAGCCGATTAGGTGGCAGGATGGATCCACCCTTGCCTTCTGGAAGTTTTGGGGCCTCGGCCACTGCCAAAATTAGTGTGGATGCTTCCCTTGCTGGTGCTATTATTGGGAAGGGGGGAGTGAATTCTAAACAGATTTGTAGGCAAACGGGAGCCAAGTTAGCCATTAGAGATCACGAGGCAGATCCAAATCTTAGGAACATAGAGCTTGAGGGTACATTTGAACAAATTAAGGAAGCAAGTGCAATGGTAAGAGACCTGATTAGTAGCATAGGCTTTGCCGGTGGTCCTGCAAAACCAGCCGGAGGCCCGGCAAAACAGACAGGAGGTCCTGCCACCCCAAGGAGCAACTACAAGACCAAGATTTGTGAGAATTTTTCAAAAGGGTCCTGTACGTTTGGAGATAGGTGCCACTTCGCACATGGGGAAGCTGAGTTGCGCCAACCTGGGGCATGAGGAGGGTAATTTTGTATGCCATTTAGAGCACATTGCCGTTCTTGCTCATGTTGTTTGCCACTGGATTTTTGGCCATGGATACAAGTTAATGGCGTAACGAGGTTATTGTAGGATTCTTAGGCATCTGGTTAATACATTTCAGACTCCTGGTATCAATTTCAGTTTTTCTCCCTTGTATCAGTTGACTTTTGGATTATTTATCCATTTTGGTTGCAGTTTTTATTTTTGTGCTAGTATTTTGGAATTTAAAATTTAGAGTGGGTCTAGTTTAAGTTAGCATTATCATATAGGTGGGGGCGTGGTTTCAAATGGTTTGGTTCTGAAGAGGATAGGAAACGAATTGATAACCAGTGATTTTCTTATAATGAAATTGTTGCGTGTGTTTGATTGGTATGGAAAATATTTTTTTAATTTTGTGAAAAACAAAAACTTAAAAGAAAATGTTTTCCTACAGAAAAAAGAGAAAGCTTACATGTACAGAATAAAAAACTCACAGAAAACACACAAAAAAGTGGGGCACAATTTTTTTGCAATATTTAATTCACATGGACACACCCATGTGAGTATCTGTTCATTTTCTGGTGAATTTTTTCTGTACAAGCAGATTTTTCCAGAAAAAAATAGGCATACTTTTAAAAGATGAAAAATATTTTCAATAGAAAAAAAATTAGTAATCAAACACTTCAAAGTTTAAAGTAAGAATTTGAGTGAAAAATTGACTTTTTTTTGAAAAATAAATGTAATCAAACACGCATTCATCACTATCGGTGAAACTGAACCAAAGTCAAATCGAACACTAATCAATATTGGACTAGAATTGATTAACTGAAATGGCAAATTTTCATTTGGTTCGGTTGATTATGGTTATTTTGCCCATTCCCAACAACTTGAATTCGTTAGAAGCATGGCCATTTCTTCTTTAAATATTGGAATTTGACATTCTTTTACAATAGTTGATGAACCCTGATGGTCACCAGCACAGCATTAATTATTAACCAAAACCTACCTGTCGTCGACCTTTCACCACCCGTTGTGATGATCTTGCAGCGGTGGCACCGCTAGGTACCACCATCCCTCTTCTCTCTCTTTCAAATTCCATCACCACTGCCAAGTTAAGATCGAAAAATCTATTTTCAGTTATACAACTGCGAGATAACCGGTTCATCACCACTTTTAACATAGACAGAAGCACGGAAACACGATCGCTAGTCATTAAAGATCCATTTCTCACACGAATATCGATAATTCTAATTATGACGTTTAAGAAAAACCTCACAACTTTATTTTATTATTCAAAAAAAAGGCCAAAACAAAATCAATAATGCTATGTGTCCCTAGTGAGATTGCATCCCCAGTCTAGGTGGCATTAAATGATTGGCTAAATGATAGGTGAAATTAAATAACACCTATCATTTAATGCCACATTAATCCTGGTGTCTGCGGCTACACATGGAAACCTAAATCACCAACTTCGATTTTGATACAAAATGGAGTAAACATTAATCTGGAGTGAAACCTTTGATTTTTGATTCTGTTGTTCTATTAAGGATGAATCACCATTGAGTTCATATTTACAGCAAATATCAGATTGAAGAGGTTAGGTTTATGAAAGTCCTCATCCGCTCAAAACTTTTGATCATGATAAGATGTTTCTAGTTGTACGACTATATTTTATTAATTCAGAACAATTCGACAAAGATCCATTGTAAACAACACACAAATTTTTGATACATTTTTCTTGCCTAACCACTATAACCACCACCTGTGCCATATCCTTTGTTGGTTCCGGCACCGACATGGGTGTTATGCGCCGTGGCTGGCCTCTCAGTTCCTGTGGCAGTCCCAATAGGATGGGACTTAATAGTACCCTCGGTGACCTGTCCCGTGGGCTGTCCAGTACCATGACCCGGCAGTGCCGACATCTGGTGACCCCCGGTGGGCTGTCCCTTCTCCCCTGTCGTTGAATAGGAGTGCGTTCCGCCGGCCTGCTCACGAACCTCCTGCTTGTGGAGTTCCGCTTGGTTGATTTTTTCTTCTTTTTTCTCAGTGGCCATCTCTTTCTCAGTTGGATTGTTTGCAGTCATTCTTTCCATCTGTTCAATTGCATCAAATAACATTGTTAACGCGAACAAAACATCTTATCGACTCATTCATGTTCTCTTATTCAATTTAACGTACCAAACGAGTTAATAATTTACCTTTTCTTTCACGGCAGCCTTGGTTTTGTCCATGCCAGACTTGGCCGAGGCAGCAACATTAGCAACAGTTTCCTTAATAGATTGCATTTTCACTGATCTGTTCTTAGAATTCACTCGTCTGTAAGAAAACAGATTTTAATGAATAAACAGCGAGCAGGTCTTACAATTATGTATATCTACGAAGATCCATGATTTGATGACACGTGTACATTTGTCAGAACACGTGTCCAGAAGAAGTTATACGTGGCGAAACAAAGAGAGTTTGGATAGAATTTTAAGGCCAATTTTTTAATGAGGAAGCGACATCATAGCATTTGAATAGGCAATAGCCCACCAGATTATTAGCATTTTTGGTGATTATTGTTTCTTAATGAACATAATTAATTAAAGAAATTTAATTTTTTGTTCTTTCTATCTATCACATGACCTAAACTGAATTTCTTTTACGTATTTATGGATTGAGAGTTGAAGATTTCATGCAAAATTAGTTGGATGATGTTTTTACACGTAAACATACTGACTTACTCGGGCTATAAAATATTGACATTTCGTAGTGCTTTTAATGAAATTATAGCCTAATTTATTATATAATGTGTTATGGGTGAAACTTGATGAATAAAAGTGGGATTGAAAGAAAGAAGCGAAAATTGGCAAAATAAAAATAAAAATACAACAACAACAACAACAATAATAATAATAATAATAATAATAACAATAATAATAATAAATGACAAGATCTAAAGTTTGAGGATTAGAGTGTAAATACTCAAAAATTGTATCAGACCTCATGACGAAGATTTGTGAAAATATGATAAAAATATTTTCACAAATCAATTTTCAACCATACAAGTATGCTCTAGATTTTTAGGTCGAGATTGAGATCCCCTTTTGACCTAGTAAACGTTTGAACTGAAAAAAAGCTACATCTAGTAAAGTTGTAGCTCTTTGAGTTATCTTTACAATCCAATTTGAATTGCCTCCATTGAATATCAGGAGAGAAAGTTATGATAAAAATACCGAAAGAAGTACCGTGCAGATTTTTACCTGATGTGCCACCAAATTGCATAATATAGAGTTGTGGCGCAGCGGCTGTCTGGATGTATTTAGGGCACTTTTTGGTCCGTTTTGAAACCCATAAAATTCTAAATTAGGGGAAAACGGGGGGAGGAGTATAAAGATAAAGAGGAAGACACTTTTGGAGAGTTCTATACATTGAGAGGCACAAGGTACAACTTGAGAATTCGAGAGAAAATCAAGAGCTAGGATTTAGAATCAAGATTGGAGGCAATAAGATGAACTTGGTGCAAGATAATCCACTTCTCCATATATCAATTCAAAACCCGGTGATATACTCCAATATTATTAATTGTTTTTCTTTATACATTATGAGTAACTAAGTTTTTCTATTAGGGTAAATAATGTAGTCTTTTGAGACCCTTTATTTCTTTTATTCAAGATTCAAATTCTTATATTATATATGTGTTGATTTTAATTATGTATCTAATACTTTGAATTATTTGATCACAAATTCAATGATTTTTTGAATCTTTTACGAATCAAGAAGTGAGTTTTAGATTTAGATCACATATTCAAACTAAGATTACATTTAATAAAATTGATTTGTATAGAGATATTTGATAAAATTATTTAAATATGCTAAATGAGAACTCTAGAGCGGTAAATTGAATAAAATAGAAGAATTCAATCAAACACTACATTAGGTTATGAATTTTGAATTAAGACTTAAAGATGATCAATAGATGAAATTGTTAAACCTTAATATCTATTCCATATTTGAATTTTCAATCGATCTTTGTGTGCATTTTGATATTTTCAATTAGTAGATATAGCCCCTATTTGATCCCAATTTTTTTAAAATATATTTTTGTCTTTCTTCTTTTCAATCATACATTTTTCAATAAAATAATATTACATGTAACCCAAAAACTTTTTTTTTTCCTTTTTAACTATACATTCTCCATCAATTTACTATTTCAAAATGCATTTTACACCAAAAATAAGGCTCAAACATGCTCATAGTTAGAAAAACAATTATTAAATCACAATTCTTTATTTTTCATCAAGTAGAACTTAGAAATAAAAAATTAAGCATTAAAGTATAGTCCTTATGTGAACGATAATTCGGATTCAAAGGTCTACTATATTATTTGTTACGATATCGTACACTTGTAATATAAAAAAATACAACACATAGCGTTTTGAGTAGCATAGATTTACAATTATTAAGAATTCCTAGTATCGTTTCTTACAAGATGGTTGCATGCGTCTTGGTACTTATTGACCAAAAGTCAGGGACAAATTTATCTTTACGTAATGTAGTTTTCCAACCCTACCAAAGAATTCCATGTGATGAAGAAAAAAAGAAGAAAGAACGGACTTTTCGCCGACTTCGGCCTTGTGGGCAATCAAACCTTGAAGGGCCAAGCATGACTAGGTGTCACGTAGTGAGAATACTTATCTCTTCATTCGGCATGACAATGAGAGGAAGGGTGCCTTGAGGTGTGGAACATTGGGAGCCTAACCTGCGATATGTGAAAGTTGGTATCATAGCAAGTTCGCTTGAGCATGCGTTGTTGATTATGGAGTCAATGACATGCATTCTTGCGGAGAAAGATTTTGGGCCACCGATCGTGTCGGCAAGTTGGCAAAACACGATGAAGGAAGCTGCGAGGAAGAAGGATGAAAAGGGCAGCCTTGCGTGATTGTGCCTATGTGCCTTTCAAGGGGTTTCGTGGAGCGGACATTGCAAGGCACACTGATAAAGATTGTGTATTTGCTTCGACATGTGCCGAGGTGCTACGATTTGGAGGCCGTCCATCCGAGGGACTAGTGCTTAGAGGTGCATGGGGTGAATGCTGGTGTTGAAGGAAATAAGTACGAGTTAGCACGGGTTAATGTGCAAGGGAGATGTGTGAATGCTCGTCTATGTGGAGGTGGTGCCATTGTTATTCTTGCAATAAGAGGGATGTGTGTTGATGCAAAGCTCACTTCTCGCTACAAGGGGGTAAGCGGATTCGAATTGTGGAGAATGTCACGCAGTGAGAATGCTTATCTCTCCATTTGACACGACAAGGCCGCTGATAGCTAGGTGTGTGGCCTATTTTGCCAAAAAAGTGCACTAATTATACGATCATATTCAGGTATTTTCCCTAACATTCTACTCATATTCTAGCTGTTCGAGCTTGCTGGCCTAAGAATGAGGGAAAGACTACCTTGAAGTGTGGAATCTCGGGAGCCAAACCTGTAGTCTGTGAAAGCTGGATGACTGACCAACCATGTGGTGTGCCTAGTTTGGTCATAAGCAAGCTGACCTAGTTTCTTGAAATATTTTAATTTGCCCTTTTAAAAAAGTAAATTTTTTTTTTTTATAAATACGTTAAGAAATTTTTTAATTATTTAAAATTTTAAGTAATGGTTTCAAAAAAAATTAAAAAAATAAATTTTTTTTAACAATATGGTCGACATATAAGACAACTAAAGATAATCTCCAAGAAATTCTTTAAATAAAAGATCATTTTTATTTTAAAGAATCAACCCTTAAAATTATACTCCAAAAGACTTTTCAAATTAAAATTTTAAAATAGAGAATGAGTTTGACTCTGTAATCCACTCTTTATAATTAAACGCATTTAAAATATTTCAATTTTCAATAGAGAAAAATAATAAAATAATATGGAGGGAAGCTAGTCAAAAATAAAAGATAGAGAAAAATATAAATATTTTTTGGGAATAGTAAAATTAAATGTTAAAGATAAAGAACCTGAAGGAGTACTTAAATTTTTTTACTCTTTAGATTTATAAATGTTCTCTAAATTTCTAAATATGCTCTTTAAAAATAAAAAAAGGGGAGTTAAATTACCATCACAATTTTTATTTAATACACTACATTTTAATTGCAGTTAAGTTCCTCAATTTTTGCTCATTGTAACAGTTATTTTCTTAACTTTTTTTTTCGTTGAATTCTTATTTCAACGTTCTATTAATTAATACGTCTCGTCCTTGATAATAATTAATATCAAAATATTTTTCTTCGTACATTGAAATGAGAGAAAAATATTTTTTCGCACTTTTTATTTTTATTTTTTAAGAATATGATGAAAAAATAAGTTATTTTACGTCATTTTGACGGACTTTTGAATATAAAGCTATTGTCAAATATAAATTGTATTAACTAATGAAAAGTTCGAGGATAAGAATGACATGAAAAATTGTTGGGGGGCATAAGTACTATAATGAACAGAGATTAAGAATTTCAAGTGAAATTAAAATGCGATACAACAAATAAAAATTATAGTGTAAATATAATCACCCAAATAAAAAAGTGTATTGGAGATACGTGGGTTAATTTGTTCCGTAAGCATATATGTAATAATAAAGCTGAAAGATAAGTTAACCAGTGGTGGTGTTTTTGTGGATTCAAAGCACTGCCCAATTGCACAAATTGCAGAGTCCAAATTCCAAACAGCACAACAACTAGCTGCATTGCACTGCAGGCAAGTGGGTCCCATAACAAGGGTGCTCATTGGGGAAAATGCTTATAAATAAAGCGCATCCTCCCCCGAGAAACCTTGCAACACCAAGGGCCGGCGAATTTAACGGCACAAAAACGCACACAGTGTTCTCCTAGAGAAAGAGAGGGGAAAGTTTTCCTTTCAGGTAATTCTTCTTCATCATCACAATATATATACATGTAAGTGTATATATATATATATATACACACACGTATGTGTAAGTAATGGTTGCTGTGTTATGATTTGGATTCTGAAATAGGATTGGTTCGATTAGTATGAAAAATGTGAGTAGATCTTGATGTGGGTTGAAGTGTTTGTGTTTGTTAATGGCTTTACTTTTCAGAATTTATGCGAAATGTGCATTATTTTTAGCTCAGAATGTGAAAAATGCATTACGAGACTAAGATTTTAATATACAACAGAATTCTTCATGTGCTTATGAAATTTAGATATGAAATTTATTAAGTTGTGGTGTCTAATTATTATTGTTCCGCCAATTCTGTAGGCTAATCACCAAAAGTGGTGAGGCCGTCATGGGGTCTTCGGATCAACATTTTGTAAAGGGCGATTTAGGAATGTGTCGTAAATTTCATCAAACGAATTTGAGTCCTTGTAAATTTGATTTTGCTCTAATTTGTGTTATATATAGGGAGTCATCGTTAGACTTTTGAATTACTGTCATAAAAGAAAGGAGAGAGAAAGAGAGGCTTGAGAAGATATATATGTGATTCAAGACCCGGATTTAAATTCTACTAAGCCTATATTTAATAGCCATTTTGTTTTCACAACCTTGAATGCTATTGCCATCGTTTTTAAGGCATAATGTATCTTTTCTTTAATCATGTCTAGTCGAACACTCTGTATAAAAATTAGGTGCGGAGGAAATTTAAGTTTGTCCAGTCGTTCCAAGAAAAAAAGGGTACTTTCTTAAAACACTAAATATGAACACAAGCTTAGAGAATTTTCATATTGCATTTGGAAAGGCCAACATGTAGTCCTAGTTCATGAATTATTATTCTTTTTTCCGAAGCTGCAAAGTGGAAAATGATCTGTCCCCAACCCATGTTCAAGATTAAAGTTTCCTAGTTGCTTATGATCTTTTATTAATCAAGGCAAACATACTATGATTTTGTCTCAGAGAAAATATCTTGAATGACTAATCATTTTAAAAGGCTATCAACTATAATCTTTTCTTTAAGAAAATATCTTAGGCAGCTAATCATTTTAATGGGTTTTACTTCATCTTTTCTTGTTGTCCATTCTAAAAGGTCGGCGTCGGCAGGGTGGAGCAAAATCCGATCGAACCCGTCAAAACCGTCCAAATCGAATCAACCCAACCGATTTGGATTGATTTTTTTTGTTGTTTTATGGGTTGGTTCTGTAGGTGGAATGAGTTGGATCGAGTTATGGGTTAATTCATAAAATCGAATAAACATGTCCAACCCAACTTCACTATATTTAAGAATAATATTATAAAACTTGGATAGAATGCATTTTACGAAAAATAGTATAAGTAAATACACATTTAACACAATAATAATATTTTAATTGCCAAAAACATTTTTTGACTTCATATAATTTAATATCAATCTGTCCATGTAATATTTCCGCACACAAGTGTCAAAATAATTTAGATTTTTTTGTTCATTGAAACTATGGAGACCAAATATTATATAAGTTATGAGGCAATTATAAATTCGTCCAACCCGACCCGTCCACTTTAGTCTTTGTTGACAAGTTGTCACAACAAGACCGATACTTGATTGGCTTGGGTACACGGGTTGTGTTGGGTTGAGTTGGTTAAATTATGATCAAATCGATCATGTTGGATTGAGTCGGGTCGGGTCGGGTCGAGTCGAGTTGAGTTTGGGTTGAGGTAAAAATCGACCAAACCCAATCCAGCCAAACCCAATCCAACCCATGCCCACCCTTAGGTGTCGGCGTCTAATTTTCATATAAAAAATCATGTACTGCAGTCTGCAAGTGGCTAGACTGATTCTTGTTAGGAGAATACTTTTTTGTCGTTTCACTTTATCATGTACTTGGTGCTACTGCAATAAACATGTGCAGATCCGAAAGTTATTGATTTTTCAAAGTCGTAATCTAAATAGTAAATATTGTCAAGTTTTACTGTTTTCCAGAGTTATTAATTTAATGAAGAACCTTTTCCTCAAATTGAAACTACAATCTTCTTTGGTTTCTACTTTTACTCGAACAGTATATTATATAGTACTTATTCAAAGGATGGTTGGTTGCAGTCTTCTTAATGTTCAATTTTGAAATAGCTGTCTAGACTGTTTCGATATTTGACTCTTTATTCATAAATTTAGGTGTTTGATTGATTTGGGTGTTCATAGTCGTGTAAACGTTTGACAAGTAATATGGAATTAACAGTTAAATATTAGTTAGCCGCTCACAAGAGAGTTTACTTTTCAAAGTCATGATTTTTTTTGTAATACTTAGTCCTATGTTCTCAAGTCCTTTTGCTCTAAGATTTCGCAGAATTTGATTGCCTACAGAGGTTGATATTTCTCAAGCCGTATGTTTACTGATTTTTGATAAATAGTTCTGTACGGTGATAAGAAAGAAAAGAAGAGAAAATCTTGTTCATTATATTTTTGAACATGTGCTTATTTTCTGGTCTTACCTTTTGCAACTAACATTATTCTCACAGTTCTCTTTCATATTACAGGTCACTGAACAATGGGTGCTGGAGGCAGAATGTCCATTCCCCCTGAGGGCAAGAAGTCGAAATCTGATGTTGTCCAACGAGTTCCTCATTCGAAACCACCGTTCACACTTGGCGACATCAAGAAAGCCATCCCGCCCCATTGTTTCCAGCGATCCGTTCTCCGTTCTTTCTCCTACGTTGTTTATGACCTAACGATCGCCTCTCTCTTCTACTATGTTGCTTCCACTTATATCCAGTTCCTCCCTTACCCTCTCTCCTATTTTGGCTGGTTAATTTACTGGATATGCCAAGGTTGTGTACTAACCGGTGTTTGGGTTGTTGCCCATGAATGTGGTCACCATGCTTTTAGTGACTACCAGTGGCTAGACGACACCGTTGGCCTAATCCTACATTCTTTTCTCCTCGTACCGTACTTCTCGTGGAAATACAGTCATCGTCGCCACCACTCGAACACGGGTTCCCTTGAACGGGATGAAGTTTTCGTACCCAAAGTCAAGTCAGGAATCCGATGGTTTTCCAAGTATCTTAACAATCTACCAGGTAGAGTTCTCGTACTCGTCTTCCAACTTACTCTAGGCTGGCCTTTATATTTAATGTTCAATGTCTCGGGGAGGCAATACGACCGGTTTGCATGCCACTACAACCCCCATAGTCCCATTTACTCGGACCGAGAACGTGCTCAAATCCTCATTGCTGATGCTGGTGTTCTTGCTGTAACTTATGGGCTTTACCGTCTTGCGGCAGTCAAAGGACTCGCTTGGGTATTCTGCGTGTATGGTGGTCCACTGCTTGTAGTGAATGGATTCCTTGTGTTGATAACATATTTACAGCATACACATCCGGCCCTGCCTCACTATGACTCGTCCGAGTGGGATTGGTTAAGGGGAGCGTTAGCCACAGTAGACAGAGACTGGGGAATTCTGAACAAGGTATTCCATAACATAACTGATACTCATGTATCACACCATTTGTTTTCAACCATGCCACATTATCATGCAATGGAGGCAACAAAGGCAATTAAGCCGATATTAGGGAATTACTATCAATTCGACGGGACACCAATTTTTAAGGCCATGTGGAGAGAAGCGAAGGAATGTATTTATGTTGAGCGAGATGAAGGTGATCAGAACAAAGGTGTCTTCTGGTACAATAACAAGCTTTAGCTTTTGATAAGATATAGTGGCGTAATGCAGGAAGCAAATTTCTGGTTCGTTCTTAGTCTAGATTTTGCTTTCCTTTCTTGGTTATTTTAGGTTGGTTTGATTGCTCTGTACTGCACCACTAATTTTTTATTTTTATTTTTATTTTTAATGCGATTGAAACTCGTTGTTGAAGGATCAAATGAGCTGAATTAATTTCAGTATTTGTATTACATTCCTTTCATGGAGCAGCCTCAGTTTGAAAGTTGAAATCCACAACAATTATGAATAAAATAACTTATTATTAAGGAATTAGAAAAGCAACTTTATATAAGTGAAAAGAAGCAAAGCCAAACATGCTCTTTAATTTTAATCTTGACTTCGAAAAATCTTCTTGTTTAGGGGCCTGAGTACTTTGTGGGCTTCTTACAAGAGCCCAAAATATCTCTGAGGTCTAAATAGGCCCACGAGCTCATTTTTGTGGATCGCAGGAGCAGTTCACAATACGATCTCACGATTTATATTTTGGGAAAAATTCAAAAGTCAGGTG
>CAIGRT010166560.1:0-10588 GCA_903798405.1 Fraxinus platypoda | reverse complement strand
AAAGTGCCTCCCACGTCCATAATAGATCGCTATCATCCTTATTCCGGTATAAACGTGCTGGATCCGTACTTGACGCGGCAAGAGTGGACCCGGTATCTATTGGGCTCATTTTTTGGGGTCAACAGACACAACTATTGAATTCTTGCTTTATGACAAAACACACCTATTGAAAAATAAAAATTTCAAAAATTACGATCTCTCATATGGAGAAACATATCTTTTTAGTCGAACATATTCTAGAATATTTTATAATATTATGCTTAATTTGTCAACAATATCGCGTATTTAAGCAGCTTAATTTTGACTTAGTTTTTCACTCATCGACCAACAATTTTCACTCAAATAATCAGATAAAAAATGGTCAAAATCATTTTTTAATGTAAAATTTCAACAAAATTTTCTAGGGTAATTAGCACAAAAAGTCTCCATCATTTGCACACATTGAGCAAATCGTCCTTATCATTTCAAATTTGACAATTGCACCATCATTTCAACGTTTTTCTTGCGAAGTTGGTCTTTTTTACTTCATTTTGTCAATTTCTTCAGTTAAATATGGATAATTGATACAAAAACGTCCATATCATTTACTTCATTGTGCAAAACATCCGTGTTGTTTTCATTTATCTTGCTAATGGTCATTGTCGTCTATTTTCTTCATTAAAGCATTATAAAATTACTAATTTACCCTCATATAAACAAATAGAAAAAAAAAAGAAATGATATTAAAAATAAAAAATAAAATAATTGCAGTTAGAGTTCTAATTTTTTTAAAATTAAAGTTTTCTTTCTTTTTCTTTACGAATATTAGAGTCATGATTAAAAAATATTAATTTTTACTGGTTATATTTGTTTATATTCTTTCTTTTTTTCCGCCTCTCTCTTATTTTCTTTATCTATATTTTCTATGAAAAAATTAAATTATAACTAAAGATTCATATAACTTTTTTTTTCTTTTTTCATCCGTTTTTTATGAAAAAGATCTATTTTTAGTTAAATTATAAAATATTATGTAAAAAATAATTTATAATTTAATTTAATATACCGATTTCTTGTTTACTCTTAAAAAGTACATCGTATTGATAATACTGAATACTAAATTTATTTATTTATATATTATTTCATTTATTATTTATTTAATTAAGGCATCTAAAATTTTTATTCTTTACATATATATTTTATTACCAGGGGAAGGGAAATATAATTGTGGAAACTACCACATTGTGTATATAAGAATTTCACACGGTTGCATTAGGGATACGTGGATTTTACTTTAAATGAAAGTTTTCAAAAGTTTTTTGAATTCTACAAAAGTTTATAAAAATTTTAAGAAATGAAAGTTCATAGAATTCCAAGAAAGACTTCCATTAATTCCACACATATCTATAAAAAATCTGTGAAATTCATAGAAGTCACCACTTAAATTTTTATTTTTATTTTTTGAAAAATCCCAATTGAATACACGCTCTAAGTGTTTGTTTGACATGAATTTTGAGAAATTGAAGGAGCTTTTGGATCGAGTAATGCTATTCATCACTACTGGGGATGAAAATACAGTTTACGTGGCGTTAATGTGGCATTAAATGATAGGTGAAATTAAATAAGTCATTTAATTTCACTTTTCATTTAACATATCATTTAAAGTCACATAAACTGTGTTTTCATCCCCACTGGAGATGAATAACATTACTCTTTTGAATCTTCTCAAAATTCATAACAATTAACAAACAGGGCCCTACGTCCACATTTCAAATAAAAACGACAAAAAGTACCAAGAAAATAAGAAGAAAACATTCGCATGCCGTATTCGATTTTGTAGACATACACTATTAATTTATTTTTTACTTTAGCGTTGCTGAGTAATATCCCATCTGTATCAGTCAATTTGAAATAAAAAGTCAAGATAGTTAAACATTAAATTAATATCCCCTGTTTGACCTCATTTATGGGATAATGTATTTAGGAATAGTGATTTTTTGGAAGATGTATAGTTAAAAAATAAGAATTTTTTTTGACTTTACGCGTAAAATTATTTTGTGAAAAAATGTGTGATTGAAAATGAGTTTTTGAAAAAATGAAGGCCAAACATCAATTCTAACATAGCTTTTTTTACAATAAAAAGGTGCACTACACTTGACACTTCAAAACATTTTTCACACAAGAATTAAGAGTAATTTGCTCAGTTGACCCCCTCCACCTTTTATTTTAGTAGATAATTTGGATAATTAGCACGAAACGTTCTTATCGTCTGTATTCATTACACACGTTGTACCTATCGTTTCAAATTCGATATTTACATCTTCATTTCAACATTTTCTTACGGAGTTGGTCATTTTCATCTCATTCCATCAAATAATTGGTGCAAAACGTTTTTATTGTTTACTTTCAGTGCACAAAATGTCCATATCATTTTATTTCATTGCGCAAAAGGGGCATTAACGTCTATTTTCTCTATTGAAGTATTGTAAAATCATTAATTGACCTTCCTTTTTAAATAAACAAATAAAGAATAAATAAAGAATGTAAAAAAATAAATAATTGCATTCGAAGTTCTAAATTTTTCAAACGCTTAAAATAATTTAAAACATATAAAAAAGAATTATCATTGAAAAAAAATATTTTCCTTTTTAGCTAGGTTTAAATTAGAATAGTTAGGATTGATGTTTGGATTAAGATATTCAACGAGAAGAAATTCTATCTTAAAAAAAAAAGAACAAAATCAAAGCAAAATTTAAAAGTTAATGCAGTGTGTGTATATATATGCGTGTGTATTATATTATGGGGAAGAGGAAATATATATTTTTTGTTTGCATGTTTTAAATTGTTTTACGTGACTCATTTGTAATTTTTTTAAAAAATTAGAACTCTGGCAGCAATTATTTTAGTTTTTTAATATTATTAATTTTTTATTTGTTTATTTAAAAAGGAGGGTAAATTAGAAATTTTAAATAAAAAATACACACTTTTTTCTTTTTTCTTTTTCGGTGAAAGTCTCCCAAAATTTTGGGATGAATGAGAAACAAATTTGAGATTTTATGTTAGTATTTTTGCTTAAAAGTTAGTACCCTAACAACTTTTATAGCTTTAAAAGTCATTAATAATTAGAATATTGCAAGATTTGAAACTTTTAAAAAGTTTTAATTGAATATACCGCTATTTTAAAAAAAATTTAAAAATAATACATCAATATTTGAAGAGAGTATCAATAAGGTCATATTGAATAATCCTAAACTTTTTAAATTGTAAAACATCTAATTGAATACAAAAATGAAAGTAAAAATCATGTCAATTGCCCTTGGTACAAAATGGCAGAAACGGAAAAAAGAAAATATAAAAATACAAAAACTTCTCCAGATGAACATTTGTCGAAATTGAGACCACGTGGATCTCTGAGAGGAAGACACAGAACAAATGGCTTCAATGTCCTCCATAGTCTCTTGTAAATTTCAAAACATCAGGATCATCTTCTGCTACCAGGTAATTCTATTTCCAGAATTGTTTCTATAATGTTTAGGTAATTATTTCGCCATTTATTGACCATATTATTATTATTTGCCTTGCTGCTGAGTTCCTGTTCTTGGGAATAGAATCATGGGTGTTTGTCCTGTCCTGTTGTTTAGTTTTTCTTTTCCCCCCCACTAAATTTAAGGAGAAATATTAATTTTAATTTTTTTTATGTGTCACATTATGGAGCTTGTTGAATTATGCTCGATGTTTTTGTTTTCTTTTTCTTGTATAAAAATTCCACTTGTTAATTTAATGGGTCCGAAATCTTTTTGCATTTTGCTATGAGTGTTTTTATGCATGCATGCATTTGTGCAGATGATTAGCTTCACGTTTGTTTCATATTTATGGTTTTTAAGGTTCTTGGAATTTAGTAGCTGATTGATTTGTTGGGATTTTTAAAATATTTTTTATCATTTATTTGTCAGGGGTTTAGGTGTCAATGGAATTCAGACAATGAATTCTCGTGGGGTTGGTAGTAGTGGGCAGCAGGCACATGGACACTCACCACTAGCAAGGCAACAGAACTCATGGTTTAGCCTCACACTCAATGAGGTCGAAAACCAGTTGGGTGACTTGGGCAAACCATTAGGCAGCATGAATCTTGATGAGTTGCTTAAAAATGTATGGAATGCCGAGGCAAGCAATTCTTCCTGGATGGACCCGAACAATGCTTCCCCGGCATCCTCACACCAGCTGCAGGCTACCTTGTCACTTGCTAGGGCGTTTAACGGGAAGACAGTGGAGGAAGTGTGGAAGGATATCCAAGGACATAAGATAAGGAATGCAGAGGAGATGGGTGGTAAGGAAATAGAGTTGACACTTGGGGAGACTAACTCTGGAGACCCTCAGAAGAATCTTGATAGGAGTCTAAAGAGAAAGATTAAAAACAGGGAGTCTGCCGCACGCTCACGGGCAAGAAAACAGGCAGGATTTAATATCTATTATGTTTTATTCTCAAGCTTAACGGTCATTTAGTTTCTAGGTTTTATATGTTTTACCTGAAGAGATTTGCTTTCTGGCAATTTACACAGGCTTACCACTACGAGCTAGTGAGCAGTGTTTCGTATCTTGAAGAAGCAAACGCGATGCTCAAAAAAATAAAGGTGGGGAATATCTATCTATATCTTCATTATCTCTCTACCTGTGCTGCATATGTATTTGCATTTCTATAGTATAAATATTACAATTTTTTGTCATATGAGATGTTACTACCATGTGATGTTGGTTACACAGATTTATAGGGAACTTAATCCAGGACAAATAGAGTTAGTGTTGTGGTAAGGTATCCAGTTCTGATATCAATGGAACAGGATTGCTTATTCTTCATAGATAATTTAAAGTTAGAGAACAAATTGAAAAGTAAGTAGTATATATGATCAGAGATCACTAAAATGAATGGGATGAGTACAATTGTCAATTTATATCTAAGGGGTGGATGCTTAGCCTACAAGATAATGGTTATCCAATAGAACCACTTTATCCGTTGACAGTCAAAGAACATTTTTTCTACGGTATAATTTCATTGGATTTTTTCTGCTGCTTCATTTATTTTAAGTAAGTTCAGAATGGGCAGTTAATCACCGAAGGAAAAAATAAATAAATTTTCTTTATACTCTGTATGTGCATGAAATTCCTTAGAAAAGACACGAGATGGGAGTCGCACAAGTCTTGTAATCTAACAAGTATTGTGGAGGCACACATATGATTTGTTGTTTCTGGAAAACCCACCTAAAATTTGTTGTATTCTTATCCCACTATTGACCTGTAGGGACAACTAAAAAAGGCCAAGTGATTTATGTGAAATCACAAATTCATATCAACTTTCTATCTCGGTGACGTCTTCTTTTTTGTTGGTTTTAGTGAGTAGTCACTGCTGCCTTCCTGGGCAGCTCGCTCACTCTTGTAGTTCTCTTTAACAAAAAAGTTAACCGAAATATATGGAACAATGAAGAATTTGTAGTCAACATATGTGAAATTTGTCATTAAAGGGTTTCTTTGGCCGAAAAGTGACACTGTCTTTGCTAAACCCATCACAATCATGACTTACCTTGGCAATTGTCCTGATGAAGGTGAAGGTCTTGATGAATTGCCAACCATCAGAATAATAATAGCTCTCCTCAATTTCATCGCTGCTTTAGTGAATTGATTAATGATCTACATATATGGATGAAAATTTCAAGTGATCATCGGAAAATTGAGTTAACAATTCAGATCTTCCATCCATTTCTTGTGGAACAAATCTTAACTCCACAAACAAGGGATTTGAAAATCATTATTTGTAATTTATCTGCTTTGCTTTACTGGTTTCTATAATCATAAAACTTAAATTCAGGTTTGGGTTGTCAGGAACGGGATCCTCATGAAATGCTGTGCATTCTATATGGATTAAAATCTTAACCAATTCTGCCATATATTTAACTAAGTTTGGAATATATCTCTGAAACCTAATTTAAAGAAAGCGTTATACGCATTTTGTGAATTCTAATAATGAAATCTTTGTAGTCTACTATTACGTATTGCTTTAGCATCTCGTAGCATGCTGCTTAAATGCTGTACATATGATCTTCAGATTATTTGGGAGGTTTTACATTTAATATTGTTACTACATGATCATTTTAAAAAAGAAATTATATATAGTACTTTTGACCGATTTATTGACATGTTTAGGAAGATTTAACTTTGGAAAGTTTTTCATAATTCTCGTGTGAATGAGTTGCTTTCACTTGTCACCTTTAAGTTTTTCAATTTAAAGAAAGTATTGATTGTAATATATAGAGCTAGTTTGAGCCCCATTTTTTCTTGAGAATGCATTTTGAAATAGTAAGATTGACGGAGAATGTGTGGCTGAAAAATAATGAAAAGTTTTGGATTTGCGTGTGATATAATTTTATTGAAGAACATGTGATTGAAAAGAGAGAGAGAGAGAAAATATATATTGAAAATAATGTGGATCAAACAAGGGCATAATGTACAAATTTATTGATTATAATATATAATGTACAAACTTCCTAAGCACGGTACGTGATGCTTATATATTCTGTAAATTGTTTTTATCTTTTGTTTGTATTTGAAATAATTGTAATTGGTTTCGTATGATGTTGAAATCCTTTTAAATTACGAATCACAATGAAATAATTGTAGTTGTTCCGTAAGATGTTGAATCCTTTTAAATTACGGATCATAATAAACTTGTTGATTTCTTTTTCCAAGAATCTTCTTTTCAATTCTAAATATATTGTAAGTGAATTAGTGTGCTACTTTCTTAAGTTGTATTAGAGCATCTCCAAGAGACTCTGTATTTATAAAGAACTTTTTATGCATTATAGAAAGCATCTTTAAATTTAAAGAGTCCAAATTTTTATTCACTCCAACTATGCTCTCTATTTTGCTATTCATTTTGCTTTTCTCAAGAAACATTTATTGATTTCTCTCCATATTTTATTTAATATAATTTTTTGTATATCAGTAGCCAATCAATTTAAATATGGTTTGAATAGTTTAAGAAGTAGAGTATTGAAATTTGTGACTTATTAAATGCAATAATTGTTCATTATGAATAGAAAGTTAGTTTTACTCTCTAAATTTGGAGAATCGAACTCACTCTCTATTCTATTTTAAAAAGTTAAAATAGAGAGCATCTTGGGGCTTGTTTTTAATTTACTCTTTAAAATAAAGAGCATTTGGCATTTAGAGAATTTCTTAGACTGGAATAACTTTCTTTGACAAGACGTGATGAACACATTCTATTTTAATTCATATTCATTAATTAAATGATTCTTCCCTCAAACATGTTAATTGTAATTTGTACAGTCTAGGATCACATGTCCATCTTAATTCATTGCTTTGTTTAGCACTTTATAATCTATAACAATCCTAGCATTTCCTTCTAGGTTTTGAGCATTGCTTTTAACAAATGCTAAACTTGAGAGTCGGACTTTTCCTGGACTTCGATATATTTTTCAGTCATTTACTTGATACAATTTTTCTTGAATTTGAAGTTACACTTTGACCCTTATCATCCTTTTTCCCCCCTTCTCTTGCTGTTTATGTCGGTCTCACAGTGTTGGTTGTATAGGTAAGTTTAATTAGCACTGAGTGACTAATGTCATCTGAGCCTACAGCTAAAAGAAATTCACTCGCCCCAATTTGGATTTATGGTATGTATTTCTTAATATAGCATTGAGAGGAGATCCCCGACTTTAAAATTGAACTAAATAGACAAGTAAAACTTGAAGTGATAAAGTTTGAGGTTAGTCGATTCGACCACTGATGTTATTTTACTTCCCACCTATTGAGAAACCTCAACTCCTTGGGAGAATCTCTTCACATGATAATTGATATGCACTATCCAGGTTTTCAAAAACAAATCAACGTACCTGCCTCGTCCTTCTTGTATCTCTGATGTTTGCTGCTCTGGATCATTGAATAATCTTTAACCATAGTTTTCATTTAACTTTTTATTTTATCAGGATTATCATTTTTCCAGTGAAGTTGTCATAATTCTGAACAATCACTTCACCAGTAGTCTCTGCTAGTTGGAAGTTCCATTAATATCAAATCTTACGGTTTTTTTTTTTTTTTCTGTCAGAAAATAATGAATATTCAAACTTATGTCCTTTATTGTTGTTTTTGATATATTCCAATTTAAGTTAACCTTACTAGATACTTAAGGTCTTGTATGGTTTCCTCAACAAGGCATTTTACTGATGCTCCAATTTGTCAATTCTGATAGGAATGGTAGCATATTCCCCGTTTGTCTTCATTTTTTGGGATTTTCCGTATTCCTAATGTGTGACTAGATTATGGAAACTGTTTTCATCATGAGCCATTTGGTCTTGTGTTTCATGATATTTTTGGGGGTTGCAATATTCCAAATGTGTGACTAAGCACTAGCAGATCACTCGTGTATCACTAAATCAATAATTTATTTGTTTGAAAATCTTTCAAGATCTTTTTAATTAGTAACAACTTGAATGAAATTCTAATTTTTGAACTGTGATCTTGTCACGTGTTACACTAAGTTCCAACAAACCAGGTATCAACCATCGAAACAGTACAAGAGTATGTGCTCTGGAATATTAATACAAGGCTCTGGCTCTGGCTCTGGCTCTGCTTCTTGCTTCCTTAAGTCTCTTGTTTGATATCCAAAATACTAGAATATCCTCTATAATTTTCTGCATTCTCTTTACAGTTGCATTGATCGAATTTTTGAATATTAATTCATTTCCTCTTCCCATACAAGTAACTTTCCTGACATCTGTGACAGTCTCTGCCTAGATATGAACATCCACTTCCTTCCTTGAGAATCGAGAAAATGAAGCAATTTTGAATGTGTATTTTGTAATTGGGCCTCTGAAATATGGATTCGGAGTATCATAGTATAATCCCCAAATATCTATACGAATAAAAAATATTTTCTGGCGTCTGATATTTTTTTTCTGAGTTCATCAATGTATCATTCTACTGATTAGGTTTCTCAGGTGTTTTGCAACAAGCATTTAGACTTCTTAATAAAAATACTCTCCCGCTTTGAGGTCAAAATCGGTAATGCAAAGATCGTAGGTTCTTTTTGTTCCTACTCACACGAGCCTATATAGCAGCTAGTTTTTCAGACCCCTCAAGTTTTTGACATCTGAGATGACTGTTTCTTTTCAAACCTTTTCCTCCTTTACCCTCCTGCTACGTTGGTTTGAAAATATAGGAAACCGACTAGGAATCCACATTTCGCGTCATTAAACTTAATTTGATTTTCTTCTCGTATTCGATCCATGATCGTTATGTATTACCGTTCTCGATCAACGCTTCCTCTACTTCAATTATCCCTTCACTGTCAAATCTCGTCGGTCTCTAAGCATTTATTTGTACTATTTCTGCACCTTCAAGCAGTGTGTAGAAAACGATAATAGAGCAGTGAAGGAAAGAGTGAAATTGGGTGAGTTATAGAAAAAAAAGATAGAGATGTCGGAATTTGTCGAAAAGTGTAAATTTTTGGGCACATTCATGGAGGTAGCTGTCCAATTTTTGCTATCCACCCAATTAATTATTAACACATCATTTTATATTAACATGTCCAATTTTTCTAACACTACTCTTTATTCTTAAAATTAGTTGACATTTTAATATAAAATAATGTGGCAATAATTAATTGGTAGGCAGCAAATTAAACAGCAAAAATTGGATCTCATCATCTCAACTCGAGAATATATGTGTTGTGCTTTGTTTTTACTTTTTTTATTATGCTCTGTAATAAATAAATATTGTGGTGGTAATATCATTAGCATAATTATATTCACACTATAGTCTTTTGCAATTATGTCTCCAATTTTTTCTCAAAAATTATTATCAATAACGTTAAATTAAATTATCATATCTTTTCCTTGATAATGATTTTTTTATTCCCAAAATACTGAAAACTTGGGTTAAATTTTCGTAACAACTGGAACCAATCTACAACGTTAATTGTCGTAACTGACTCCACATAAAGGGCAAATATTAAAATATTTTAAAACAAATAGACTATGATTTTTTTATGAGATGTCGAGAATGTACACATTGTGAATTGCGTAATGTTATCTTAATATATCCAACAAGCTTTATATCTTTAATCGTCGGTCTCTAAGCATTTATTTGTACTATTTCTGCACCTTCAAGCAGTGTCTGGATGGTGGTATGCAAACCAGAACTCATTTGTCTACCTCTAGAGATGTCAATGGGTCGGGCCGAGCCGAGCCGGCTAGGCCCTTAAAGCCACGAGCTCGGCTCGGCTCGTGGAGAAACGAGCCGCGAGCTCACGAGCCGAGCCGGCTCGGCTCGTGGCTCGCCAATTTTTATTTTTTTTGCTTTTCTTAGCTTTTTTTATTTAATTATTTAGTGTTTTTTCACGAGCCCACGAGCCGCTCGTGAAAAAACGAGCTGAGCCGGGCTCGGCTCGCCTAGCGAACCCGCCGCTCGGCTCGTGCTCGGGCTCGTGGCTCGGTGGCAACGAGCCGAGCCGGCTCGATTGCCACCCGACTACCTCTCTCTCGCACACAAAATGGAGCGGTAATAATGTTTTTCCTCGAAATTCCTGCCAATTATCAATATC
>CAIGRT010166558.1:0-15810 GCA_903798405.1 Fraxinus platypoda | reverse complement strand
TTGATTTTGGATTTTTGAAAATGGTAACTTAAAAAACATTTGTGGGTGTAATTTCCTCTTGGAAAAATTGTGTGTTTGAGCCACATTATTTAGGAAGAATGTATTTTGAAATAGTAGATTGATGAAGAATGTGTGGTTGAAAAAAAAGGAAAAATTATTGATGTGATGAAAATATTATTTTATTGAAAAACGTGTGGTTGAAAATAAGTAAAAGAATGAGAATGAAAATTTTAATGTGGTTCAAGCAGGGGGCTTACATTACTTTTCAAATTCCATTTTCATTCGTCGAAGTTCTAAGTTCTAACCTTCTTTTAATTTAGAAAATAATTTGAAAAATGATAAATGAAAGAAGTTCCCAAATTACCCACCTATCCACCCTTCACCATCCAAGTCCGACGATGACCATCACCACCACCATCTAAGACCACATATTCCTTTATCCATCATGTCGCCACCATCGCATTTTACAACTGTGAATGATACAAAGTAAATTCTAAAAGTACCTTTTCGATTATGTTTGGCAATTAATAACATTAATATTACTCATTAGATGATCAACAGTCTCTGGCTCTATGCCCAGGTTGTTCGAGCTGCTTATGTTGATATATTGCATACTATTTGATTATGATGCTACAACTATGTGTGCAGATTTTACTTGCCATTAACCTTATGAATTGTCATCTTAGCTCCTGTTTGACACACATTTTATTAAAATACATTATTTCAAAACTCATTTTCAACCACACATTCTTCAATAAAATAATATTTTTCATCACATCAATAACTTTTCCTTACTTTTTAACTACATATTTATCACAATATCACTATTTAAAATACATTATTTCCTCAATAATATACATCATACACACTCTTAATTGTAAATAACACCGTTTACCTACCACGCATTCTTTCTCTTCTATTGAAGAAAATAAAAAAAGCAAGGAAAAAAAAAAAAACACATTAACCCTACTATGAATATAGCAAATGCACTCTAATGCAAGTAGCCAGCCCCATCAAAGAGAATTCCTCAGCTTGCTAGTGTGATGCACGGTTGATCATTTCCATGTATTGATTCAAAGACTCTTGTCTTTGTAATCTCATCTCCTCGTTAAACTTCTTAATAAATGCCTCCACCCGCTTGTTTAACTCATCTTGACTTGGCGATGCTTCTTTCTTAAGTTTATTGATGCCACTAGATGACGGACTTAGTTGTGGGCTAGGAGTATCGGTACGGTCACTAAATGTATCGGATTTCGCCATCTTTTTTGGACTCTTCTCCTGTTGTTGTGGTGGAAGGTGACGGTGACGGTGACTGTGACTGTGACGATCATGAACATGGTTGTCCCTCTCCCACGTGTCTGATTTTCTTAAGTGCCTCTTCAGTCGCATTGCACGTCCTTCGGTTATTGTTTTCCACGTACTTTCCAGCGTGTCTTGCTTGTTTGGCTTCAACACTCCCAACACCGTTTTACCACCTGCAGAGTAGAATGTTTAACATTATTTTAGATCAAGGTGTAATTATAAAAACAGGATAGAAATAATTAAAATTTTAGAGAAATTTTCAATATATTAACAATATTAAAGACATGTGACGCACGTAGACGACTCGGTGTGGCCTTATCGTTTCGAATTCCATGGCGGTCCAATTCCTGATAAGGAATAGTTAGTTAGGTCATCGTTTTGTCCACTTTCTCAATCCAGGGCTAGTTCCGTCATTTCAATTTCACAAGACAATCAACTACACAAAGGATATAATATGCATGCACCCTTATCCAACTACCGTTAGATCTGTTTCAAGTCCACTTTAATAATATGGATCGACAATCACCAGATTGTGGCCAACTGGACTCCAAACGGTAATATTTACTAGCCTCTACTCCAGCAAGTAATCGTTATCGGCCAAAACCCACCGGAAACTTCAAAAAATGAATTTACCCATATTCATCATTGTGTATGAGTGTGCAAAACAGAGAGATATAAAAAAGAACAATACCTTCTGGACAGGCTTTGCTATTTCGCCGGCTACCGAACCTCGCAGAAACCGGCGGTGGCCATGGCTTCTCATTGGAAGATGAATATTCTGGCGCATCTTTTAACATTGAATTCACATATTCATTCTCCTTATTACTGGTAACATCCTCTTTGTCATTGAAACTATCGGCATTCACGTTAAAAGATGCCGTCTCATTTCCCAAAACATTTGCTTCCATGCGTGCAAAACCCATATTGTTGTCAATAACAACGTTAGCATAGCCCTCCGGCACCGCTTCATTGATCAAATCGACGCCGTCATATTTATACTCATTTGCCGAGTGAACTATTTGGGGATTTTCAGCAATAGGCATCACCTGCAGCTGAGGTTGAATATGAGCGGCAGTTTCTAGATAAGGCTCCGCCTCTGACGGTAGTGGTGGTGATACGTCGTCTTTTTTCGACTGGAATATTGAGGAGGCTACAATGGTGATGATGATGCAGTTGATAACAAGATACAAATATGGAGGCTTGAACCACGAAGCGATACCGTTTATAATCGAAGGTACCTCACAAACAACGAATTCTGTAATCGCCGGAACGGAAAATTTTAACATGAGTGCCGCTGATAAAAGACTTGTGGATACTAAAACAACTTGTAACGAAAACATAAGGCTACTTGATGTTCGATATAGAATCGGCATTTTTTTCCCGGTGAAAAAATTTAGATGGACTCGTTTCTCCGGCGAGTTATAATGAGTGAACAAGAAGAGTGATGCAGGACTGGGAAGTGTTTGAGAAGAGGGGTAACCGCTCTGTACTTATAGGGGAAGGAAGGAGGTGGGTGGTGGTACTTTTGCTAAATTCACAAGTACTTTTTTTTAATTATAATTTTGAAGAAAAATATACTGATTTTAATAATAACTACCAAGTGAAGATAGTATCAAAGTCCGTTGTCTATTATTTGAGTAATGTTGTTTTGATAATTTAGCCCCCGTTTGAGTCCCATTAAATTAAATTTCATTACATTAATTTTTTCTCTCTTCATTTCAACCACACGTTCATCAAATAAAATAGTATTACACACAAATCTAAAACTTTTCAACCACACATTCTCTCATCAATAACTATTCTAAAAATTTTCAACCCCCAAAAAATGGGGGCCAAACAGGGAAAGTCACCAAACAGGGGTTTAAAGTTAACAGTTAATTTTAATCATATATTTCATGAAACGCACAACTTTTCAATCACAATTTTAATCAACTTTTATCAAAATTTACTAAAACTCTAATTTTAATCTCCACATAACCGGGGCTAAAATAATCGTATATGTGTATGTCTAATTAAATTTGAGAATATAAAGTTCATTTAATTGGACTTATCCTTAGATGGGTGTTTTAGCACGATTAGTGGTTTGGTGCTAAATAACATTTTTTTTTAAAAAAAATATTATTACTAACTACAATTGAAAAATTAAACAGTAAAATTAATTAAAAATACAAATGTTGTTTGTTAATTGAAATTTTTTTAGTAGAATTTGATAAAACGTGTGGTTGAAAAGTTGTGGATCTCATAAATGTATAGTTAAAATTAATTGTTGACTTTAACTTGAATATTGATCAAGTCAGCTATTTATATTGAACCAAACATGGGCGATATAATATGAGAATTATTGGCTAGCTTTAATTATTCTAAATTATTAGTTGTTTTAACAATAAAGTTTCGAAAAACTTGTATGGATTGAGTTTTCTAATTATTAAAAGAAGAAAAAGTTAGAATTCGTAGGCTTCAAGTTTTGTTACAGTTATGATGGGATCTTCAATGACAAAAATATTCAACTCTTATTAAATTATCACGTGACCTTCATGTCCAAGTTCTGAAGTTGTTTTTGCTTCACAACTTAAATAATGTCAAGAATTCGAAACAAGATATCTTTCGGGGGTGGTCGACTTGGTGGAGCAGGTGAACGTGGAAACCAAATATCACGAGTTCGAATCCCCTGCCAACACTTATTCGGTCGAGCCCGTCATGCCGAGCTTGCCTAGTGCGGTTTACATCTCATGTGTGGTTTTTGGCTATTGCACATGGAGCAGGGTTTACCTATTGCGTACTCACAGTGGTCGAGACTCCGTTGGCGGGTAGCGGCTGCGGGTTCCTAATAAATAAAAAAAAGAATTCGAAACAAGATATGTTTTTGTAATAGTCACACGGGTTAAAAGAAAATTGAAAATTTTCCATAGTTAGAAATTGATAGTACAAATATAAAAGTAATGGGCTAATTTGTTATTCAAACATATTCAATACCAATGCTGCAAAATTTCCTTTAATTTTCACGAGTTGTTAAATCTCGAAAAAAATACAGTTCTCTTCCCTTCGTAAGAATATAACGTGATGATTTCAAACCGATATATTATAGAAAATAAAAGAAAAAATTATTGAATCGTATAAGATTACGTTACCGCCAAATTGAAATACAATCAACAAGTGTACGATTAGAAAACAATGAAGATTATATCACCATGGACGGTTACCAACATAGCATACAATTTAAGATTATCCGTTCATATTTACAGCCATATTTGACTATACTAATGAATGGCCTATGTTTGTATCTGTTGCCTAGGATTAGCTTACAAGTTTAATCATCACTAATGGAGAAAGGAAACGACCAATAGAAATGACGTGGATTACTTGTTACATGGTACAACTCCTTATTTTCTTCGTTTGCCTAAGAATTTGAAATTAAATTGGTTTTGTTTGACTGAATAATGAGAAGGGTCTTTACTTACTCTGTGCAATATCTCCAATTATTATTTGAAAAGTAAACAAGTTGGCAGCAACATGTTAATTTGTTAGCTTTAACCAACTTGTACCAAATTAGTACATCTCTTTACTTTATTTCATTATTATTTAATGGAAGACATGAATAAGGTGTATTTACTTTTTAAATTGTGTTACGTGTACATCACAATTTACAAATTTATTTATTACTAGATGATGTGACGAAATATAATTGAATCATAATTTCACCAACCAACTAAAAAAATAAAATTCCTTCACTCTCTTTGTATCACCTAACTCATCTGTTAAAAAAATCTATAAATTGTGACGTACAACAAGCATTTTCCATTTTAATGTCATCTTTTTGTTCAAATTCTCCTCTTTGTAATTAGTTTACGAACTTTATTTCTTATAATAACAAACTATTGTTACTTTTGAACGAGATTAAACATCATTTTCTATCGATGTATTCTTTTTCCGCGACAAGGTTTTATCTTTTTACTTTAACTATTATTATTAAAAATTTCGGGAATACATACAAAAAAAAAAAAACCACAATATTATAATATAATCACGTTCAACGCATGTGCTATTAACTAGTATTTCATTATAAAGCCACTGGGCAACCACCAAATCATGTAATTGACGCAGTAAAATAGACGACATAAGTGTAAATAAGTTTTCTTTTCTTAAGATTTGAATTAATCAACATGAACAAAGAGTATAGAGACTCTAGAAGAAAGAATATTTCAATCTAAACAGATTTATTACTCACATGCAAAACTACAAATAAAGTCACCCCCAAGACGAAGAAAAGCAGAAACTGCTCGTCTTCGTATAGTTTTTACAATCTGTAATTTAGGAGAAAAATCTCCAAAAGCTACCTTTTTCCGTGAAATTTTTGGTGTGGTGTGTTGTGACTTAACCAAAACCTTAGGCCTTCTTAGTGCTGCTTTGAGAACCACCCTTGTGTCAAAGATGAAAAATCGTAATCTTTTCCCGTCTGTGGAGAAGCGGATGAAACCGACGATGTTGTATGTTTGGTCACTCCAGAAGGCAAACTACCATTGCTAGAAGTGTTGGGTCCCATGGAATGCATGCTGAAACACGAAACGAAATTTTTAAGAAAATGGACTTGATACAAAATAATAAAGAAAGTTCAAGTATTACAAGCGTCTGTGAGTCTAATGAAGTCGCCATTCCAGTCCTTTAATATTTCACATTAGCAATACTATTTAACAAATTAATGGAATTGTGATATTTACATTACCAAACTAAAATAACACTCGTTTATTTTTATATCAACTTTAAGCCCCAGTTTGATAACTATTATTTCCAAACTCTATTTCTCATTCTCATTTTCATTCTCACAATAAAATATTCTTCACTTAAACCCAAAACTTTTCCCAACTTTTTAACCACGCGTTCTCCAAAAATTACTATTCAAAAACTCATTCTTTCCAAAAAAAAGTTCTGTCAAACAGGGTCTAAGAGAAACATAAAAATAAAAGCTGAGCAAAAACTCAATGCCACAAATTTGAACTCATCCTGGGCAGTACTTACTGAGAGAGTTGAATCATTATAGATTTCATCTGCTCTAACTGAAGAGGACAAAATGGGTAAAACAGTTTGTCGACTGCCAGGCATTTTAATGGAACTCATGCTGTGTAAGGAGGGCAGTGTTTGCTAGAAAACCAGGCATGTCAATGTTAAGAAAGGAAGTTTAACATGGTAGTAGATGTAGATCAGACCGAAGAAAATGGCAGACCGTATAAAAGCAGCCCACGTGCATATGTGGCCACACCCACTGCTCATCTCTAGCTCATCATGGCAGATTGCTAACCGAGGTCAGGAACAGTGGAAAAAAAATGTCTAGTGTTCTCTCTTAATCGTCAACTCGAATAACAGCAGAGTGCTACTAACAAAGAATACATTAAATATACACATGGAAAAAGTGGTCTATGAGAAGGACAGAATCAAAGATATTTATCTTCAATAAAGAAAATAGATAATAACACTTTCCAGAGGTGCAAAAAAATGAGAATCAGATTTTCACAACACTAACACGTAAAAAATAAATAAATAAATACCTGGAAACTGGGAGAGGGAAAGAGTTCCCTACTGGATGACTTGCTGCCATGTTCCCCATCTAGCTCAGGAGAAAAACACCAGAATGTGAGCATAAAGAAAGTTTCAGATATTTAATGAAGCAGCATGCAATATCACAATATTCTACCTGCATATACTCGCTCTTTCCAGCTGCTGGTATCATCATTCCAGGGAACTGGTACCCAACATTTGGCCAACTTTGATTGGACAAGTTGGCACCATTTGTGGCTTGTTGTGTATTACCATGAAGTTTTGGCATTCCACCAGAAGAATTAGCTGCAGCAGCCATTAGAATAGACTGCTGTTGTGCCAACATCGCAATTTGTTGTTGGTGCAAAGCAAATGGTGACACCATATTGGACTGCAATGCAATAATGATATTAAGAGATTGGTTTTTGAGCAATGCTAGAACATGGCATTACTAGAATGGAATCCTAATAGTCAACTCTGTTCACAAATGTTGATTAAACCCAACCTTACAGATATAAACTAGCCAGCCTTCTCAAATCCATTGTGAATAATCAACATTTGTAAGAACCATCAAAACTCCAAAAGATAAATCAGTATCCATCAATAATTCTCTAGCATGCAACATACCTTCTCAAACAGACTCATAATATCAGTTTTAACATCTTTTTGAGGCTTCTCTGACATGGAAGCAGGTGCAATTGATGGTGAATCTTTAAATAAATCCTCAATTCCAGAAGCAGAAGCAGACTCAGTCTTATTACCATCAGATTTCTCTGGAGCAGTTTTTTCTGCTGTTGATGATGTGCCGGCAGCTGAAAGTTGTCACGTATAATTTTCAGCTGAGACAAGCTTAATCCCCTTATTTACCACCTTGAGAAATTTGAAATCCTCAACCTCTGAAACTGCAAACACTACCACCACCCACCAACCCAGCCCCAAACGAAAAGAAGAAAACTACCCACTCTAGTAACAGATATGCAGAACAGGAAGTAAACAAAAAAAGGATAGAAAGATCAACCAAAATGTGAACAACTGACGTACACTGGAATCCTGCCCATGAAATATCTTCTGCAGAAGCTTTGCCCATGGCATTTTCATTAGAGTCATCCATAGAAAGAATATTGAAGAGATCGGTAGCATAATCAACTTTAGGAGGAGAGACAGCATCTGTGACCTGCTTTGAAGGTTCAGCAGGTGTAGCTGGCTCTGTTTTCCGAATCACTTGTTGAGGCACTGGAGCAGAAGCAATCTGTTTTCCAGACAAACAAGTTAGCCTCAGTCTGAAGTTTTACCTTTCTGAAGGTATATGAAATAGTAGTAGTTAATAGAAAACCAAAATCATCATGTATAGGCATGTTTGCATTACAATATCAACTATCAGACAGACTAGGGAATTAAAAGATGAATAGAGAATGTTGCATGGAATAGAAAGGTGAATAGAAAGGTGAAAACAAGAGAATGTTGCATGGAATAAAATGAGAAAAGAATTTGTATCATGAAATGCTTGATGTTATAAAGTATAAATTTATTACTATATCATAAATATAAATCAAATTATTTTATATTAATGGAGTTCGTAACATGTGTTTGTGATCTTTTTACTTTGATCACTGGTGCACAAATTGAATATGAATTTCTGAAAAAATAAAATTAAAATTTATGGGCTCAAAATCCACTAAGAAATCTATAAAAATCTGAGGCGTGTAGGTCTTCCTAAGAAGTTTGGTATTTATATTTATGTGCCCGAAATCAACTAAAATCTATTAAAATCATTCCAATTAATGAAATCCTTAGAACTCCACGAGTTATTGGGGGACATATACAATTCTAAAGAATCACCAAGTGGAGAACATCTAGATTTTAATGAATATGTTGAGAACACTTAGAATTATATGAATTTTTAAAATCAATTAAAATATGATTTTAGGACACCCGCTAAATATCAAGCAAGCACTAATGGGATCTTCAATAGTTAACTAACCCCAAAAGTTTAAGAGTGATTTAATCTTTGCCCGGGCCTCCATTTCTTAAAACTCATTTTTCCCCAAACTCATTTTCAACCACACAATTCATCAACTTTTATCAAAATTTACTAAAAATCTGATTTTTATCAAAACCAAAAGAAAATTGACAGAAATACAAGGAGAACAAGGGAAAGGGTAAGGAGTTATATACAACATAACATACAGGTTCTGGTCCTTTAGGTGGCACGGGGAGACTAACTCTTGCAGCAGGAATATTTTCCTTTGCACTTGGTGCTTGAAAGTTCTCATGAGAAGAATTCCCAGAACTACTGATATATCCGTGACCATCACTTGATCTTTGCGACCGAACAGAAGTTTTTTCTTCTCGTCCCCTCACGGGTGACATTGGCTTCCTGTCCTTGGGAATCCATCTCTTCTCCTCATACCTTAATTAAGATGAGACATGCCTTGAATCAATTCTAGGATCAAACATTGTAGAAATAAAGTTGTGTATACTATATAGAAGAGGTCATAGGGTAAAAAGCTCATACTTTGCACGAATGAAATTCTCAATCCCAACTCTATCATAATTCGGGGGAAGCTCTGCCTCCCAGTAACTGTTTGAATTCTCATTTCCCATTGCTATATAAACAAGGAAATAAATTAATTTACAAAAAAATTCTGAAGTATCGAATTAACATTTATAGGAAAAAATCATACTCAACAAAAGTCTTACATTGAATGAATGCAACCTGTTCAGGAAGCCATGTGTCCAGTGTAGCAGATCTCACCTGCAAAAAAGATACACAAAAAGATCAGCTGAGGCTATAACAAAAGACAATGGTATCAGTCAATTGCATCTACAAGTGGGAGAAGATGAAACGTTGAACAGAAGTATTTTAAAAAAAATTACAATTAACTATCTGTCTGAGCAGCAGATGAAATGCATGTGAAAGGATGATGAAAGTATTTTGAAGGCAGAGGGTTGATTGCAGTGAAAACAGCTATTAATTTAGGTAAACTGAAAACGAGTAATAAAGAATGAATTCATAAATTGATTATTAGATGATGAATGAATTTCCAGTTGATTAATATTAGAAAGTAAAATTCATGGCCAAGTGTTCAAATGCTAAGCAGTATTGTAGATTACACAATTCCTTGAACAGGCCATATTTATAGGAGAAAAAGTGGAGTAGGAGTGCATAATCACATTTTCTATTGAATGCCACTGGGAAATTACAAAAGAAATTAGATAAGATTTAACTTCTCATAAGAACTAGCTCAGTGAACAGCAGTAAGATTGAAAGATATTGAAAGAAAAAAGTCCATATTTTTCATAATCATCTTACTCCTTGTCTATTTAATGGTCAGTATAAACAGTTCCCTGTTAAATATAACTTCATGTCTACTCTAAAATACTTTCGAATTTAAACATTTGGTACATTCATCGAGTGTGCCCCAAACACCCTTGAAATCTGGGAATGCAAACACTACACATTTCAGAGAATTAAGAAGTTGCCATTGGAAGATGACAGAGACTGCAAAAGGATACATCAAACATAAAAAGTTTGCATATTATGGAGATGAGAACAGCGGATTTAGAACTACACATAGGCTTGGCAGTAATACCTTTATAGCAAAGCCATCTTGACATCGCAGACCGATGAAGAAAGTAGGTTGAAGGTATAGGTTAAGACTTAAGCGTATCTCCAAGAGACTTTCTATTTGTAAAGACTAAAGAGCATCTTTAAATGATAATGAAGTTTTCAATGCACTCCAACAATATTTTCTAAAATAAAAAGCATCTTGTATTTAGAGTCTCTTGGAGATGCTCTAAGTATCTTTCAACCTCTAAAGCTATCTTTTCCACTTTTTTCTTCAAAAAAAAAAATACATTTTTAGAAGAATACAAACCAAAGGCAGGAAAAGCCTCAGTGCATGTACTTGAATAAGGACTTATATGTTATTACAACAGTTGGGGTTATATATTTTATTATTTAAAGACATTCTTAGTGATGTGAATATGAATTTCAGAACCAACAACGAAATGGATGTATTTCCAAAGGTCCAATACATTTGGCACATAAAACCAAACAGGATCAAGAGCCCAGAGGATGAGGAATGAGATATGAACTTTTAACATGGAATAATTATACAATAAATGAAGATGAGAGAACAAAGGTTTCATTTTCAAAGGAATGGCATTATTTACCGTGTCAAATATAAACAGTATTTACCATAAACAGTGTCATGCCACGAAGACTCAATAAATAGCACAGGAAATCATTTTAAAGCACTGAAAATCGCAAGGCACTATCTTCATTTTTATGTCATAATTTAGACCGCATCACTCTTAACTCCTGAATATGGATTTTGACTTTGACTAATTGATTGAATCTTTGTACTTCTGAATGGATTCACCTCTGTACATTACTTGTCATATTTATGCATAAATCAGTTTTTCTCTACAAAAAGTAAAAAAGAAAACTGAAGTAACAATATATCACCTTTGATATGTGTACTCCAAGACTTCTATGGATCCCAGAGCATTGCATGCATATAAATATGCCTAAATTCACACTAGCCCATCGAGGACCTCTGCATTTCAAGAACAAAATGTCAAAATTTCAAATAGCCCAAGAAACATAGCTGTCTAACATTCTATTTGCACGATACTCTAAGATGCATAATTTCTAAGACAGCTTTGCATTCCTATATTCTAATCTTTAATCTAAACCACCCGTAAATCATCTAAAAATACGTACTTGCTCTTGCAATCCGCACATTCCCTATTCTCTGGCAATTTAAGAAGACCTTCCAAAATCTGGAAATATAAGAGATTATTAACAATTCACATCAGATGAAACATAAAGATTGAGAAACTACACCAAGAGGCCAAGTCCGTTGGGAGAAAGAAATAAATATATGGACACTATAGAGTGGCAAAATTGTCCAAGCAAATGGGGAAAATAAAGGAACCTTGATTTAATAATTAAACAAGTGGCTATGCAGATACAGAGATTCACTTTTTCCTTCCTTACCCTTCTTCTCTCAGGTAATCGTTGAGTTTTTTCATTCTAATAATTCAGTCAATCCCCCATCCAAAGTTCTAGTGCAGTGATTCATGAAAGAGTTAACAAGGATTAAGACGAAGTGAAACAAATATTTGCAGAGGTACAAGCATAGTGTCTGTTAGAACGTAGTGTCAATCCCTCATAGGGACTGCAACACGTAGCGCACTATTTCATTGTAGACGCACAAAAGTTATGCAGCTGGTATTCATAATATTATTTTAAATCTTATAAGAACTGATTGGTTAGAACGTGGCTAATGCATATAGTTGAAATAGAAATTCTCATTCCAAGACAACCATAAACCATTAGAAATTGTCTTTTCCCTTCTTTCAGGTTAAGTAGAAATAATAGACTGGACCGCAATAAACAGATACAGAGATTAGTATCAAATGTTAATTAAAATGGCGGCACAAGATAGCTATCTGGTCATCTGGATACTATATTTTTAAAGCAATTCAGTGTGTGCGATAAACAGTAGCAAAACAAAAGCATTAACATTAACAGATATTTCAATTCTGCAAACGTGTTGATGTAGATGTTCTGCTTAATTTTATTTAATTAAAATAAATACCCAAATTTTCATCAAACCAGAACAAAACTACCCAAACCAAGCTCAAAAACATCTTTATCCAATTAAGTGAATCCAATTGTCTAAACCAGGCTTAAATACATAATTTATAACTAAATAAATCTCAAATTTATAATTCAAGCATACTCCAGATTAATAAAACCCAAATCTGAATAAAGAAATCCAATAACAAGAATCACAATAGCGAAAATCATCCATCAAGGTCAAAACTTTAAGATCTAAGGCAGAAGAGAAAAAATAAGATCAATAGTAGGGGCAGAATTATAATATCCAAAAAAAATAGAGACCTTTCTATGCTTGGCGTTAAGCTCTTTGGAAACGTTCGCCTTCTCATTCATGGTGATTATCTGAGTCCGTGCAGGGAAGTGAGAGATGAAAGACAGTGTCCTACGGCTCTGATCTTGTTTCTCTCTCCTCCCCCTCGACCGTCCACCCCTCCACCGTGAAATTGCGTAGAGAAAGGAGAGAAATGGCAAATCGTCGTTTCTTTCTTTTTTTCTTCTATTTTCTTCTTTTTGATTTGATTTGATTTGGAGAGGTCTGTTCTTTCGCACGTGCCAAGAGTTGGGGTAAACGTGAGCTAAAATTATTAATAAGGCTGTGTTTGATATATGAATAATGCTTATTGTACAATGTTGGGTTACATTCTCTCACAAGGGAGGTGGGGCCCACTATTATTTTAATCGCGGGGCCCACCTCTCTTGTGAGAGGTTGTAACCCAATGTTGTAACACATGTATTGTACATGTAGCATTGTTCTTGATATATATTGTAGAGAAAATAATGCATTTTTTTCAAGTGATGTGATGGAAAATACGTGGTTAAAAATTAAAGAAATTTTTTGAATTTATGTGTAATATTATTTTATTGATAAATGTGTAGTTAAAAATGAGTAAAATAAGAATGCATTTTTCAAGAATATGAATTGAATAGGGGCTAAGGTGAACGCGGTTAAATTTAGTTTTGATTTCAAGAAAATGGACCATGAATTTATAATTTTTTTTATAATAGAATTAATATTTGTTTTTTAAGATATGGAACCAAGCTAAATCAAATCATTCGATTATGATTAGGTTCTAATTCCATTATTTAAATTTTTAAATGATAAATGCAAATTAAAATCTATCAATAATAATAATAATAATAATAATAGAGTTTGATTCTGATTCTGATTCTAGTTCTAGTTCTAGAACTGGAATCAAATTAGAACCATAATTAAATGATTCTTGGCTCTAAGAAGTAAAGCCATTAATTTTATTTATTTCTGTAGAATCGAATCGAATTGCTTGATTTTGTTCAGTTATGGTTTGATCTAATCTAATTTGATCATTTAGTCCATCCCTATGGAAAACCATCATCTTTTACATTTTTCCTTTCTTGTTTTATAGTGTTTGGCTAATACAAAAAATCTAGTAACTTTACAGTCTACGTTGGGAATAATGTTACAAACAATTTAAATTAATAAGTAGATAAAAATGAGTGGTGCCAAACAGAGACTAAAATGTTACTGCTCACTTCATGTCCCTTTAGTCTTACTACTATAAAATGTTATAGTAGCACACATTATTTGTAGATTTTTTCGAAGTCCGTTAAAAAGGGTAACAAATGATTGGTATATTTTTATTTATTTATTTATTTTTGTAAAGATACTCAATTTATTAATTTCTTAAGTAGGTGATCGTCTCTCTGCCACTTGTGCGAGTTACTACTTTTTTTTTTTTTTTTAATGAAACGAATTTCATTGAACAACGCAATAGCCAACGGTACACGGAGGAAAAACCTCCAACACAATGCCCTGCAAAGAGGGATTACGTGCGACGAAAGTCGAAGCTCAGGCTATTACAAAGGTCATGAACGACCANTAATGAAACGAATTTCATTGAACAACGCAATAGCCAACGGTACACGGAGGAAAAACCTCCAACACAATGCCCTGCAAAGAGGGATTACGTGCGACGAAAGTCGAAGCTCAGGCTATTACAAAGGTCATGAACGACCAACAGGATACAACCAACCACCACTCGAAACAAAACAAACCACCTGACACGGCCCCCAACCACCCGGGATAGCCAGCAAAAGAATCCAAACCCACCACAGAGGCTACCTTCCAGAAGCAGGATCTTCAGCAATCATAATGACTCATCAGCCCTTCACCAACAAGGTGAGCGAAAATCCATAGAAACCAGAAGAAGCACAGCCCAAACCAAAACACCGCCAATCGACCCAACCACCACCAACCAGGACAACCACATATATACACCTCCAACCGAACCAACCCGAGCAAACAGAGAGAAGAAAACTAACAAACCCAAACTGGCGAAACAAATTTACACCACCAGGCAACCAAAAATGGGAACTTGGCCATAACCATCAGACAAGAGAATCGTTCAATCAGACCCAGGGATCCCAAGCCCTAACCCATGTCAATCCCAACATTAAGGTGGATGGCAAGGCTGCTGAGCAGCCACTGCCAGAACAGGGACATCCACCTCACCCTGCACCCGTTTAATTCTTTTCGGAGTAGACACCTCGGACCCCTCAACCTCCTGCCCTTTAGAGTTCCAAGAAATGGGCTCACATCCATCCACCTCCATAACCTGGTGACCGGCCGAACCTGGGCTTGATCGAGCCCTCTTTTTCCAGTTTTTACTCTGGCCCAAATCCATGAGTTCACTCCCAGATGGTTGAGCATCCCCACAGCTATCCATCTCCTGGATGTCGGCATTGGGGTCTTTCCCAATGTCTTCCACCACCGTCTCCCCTGAAATAAGATCAATGCCAGTCTGCGGAAGATCAGGGTTAGAGACAGGAAGATTCAACTGAGGTTGAGCAGCCCCCTCCGGCAATGATATACCTGCAGAATGCTTCCTAGAAGCTCTCAACCATGGGCCATACTTCTGTTCAATCCCTTCCCCAATAGCAGACCCTTGATCCTTCTTAACACACCTACCAGATGAACGAAAAACCAGCCCACAATGATAACAGAAGTTTGCCAACCGTTCATATTTAAAAGGTATCCAATACTGGTCCCTACCAAGTTTGATTAAACAGCCCCGCATCAGAGGTTTCGAGATATCAAGAAGAACCTTAATACGAAGGAATGCGCCAAAATAAACCCCACTGCTATCCGTATCAACTACTAAAACCTTCCCCAGAGGCTCACCTAGAGCACACCCCGTTTTTTGCGTCATACCAGCAAAAGGGAGGTCATGGCATTGGACCCAAAAAACCTCTTCATTAAACGCAATCTCCTTTAAATTGTTAACATTTTCACAATCGTGTATACACAGCAGAGATTTATCAAAAGACCAAGGTCTACCCGCCAAAATCCTCTTCTTATCCGAAACCCTAAC
>CAIGRT010166548.1:0-19789 GCA_903798405.1 Fraxinus platypoda | reverse complement strand
AAAAACTTACCATTTTGTGGCTTCTACTTGAATGAATAAAACGAATGCTCCCTAAGTACAAAAACACAAAAGACAAATTCAAGAACTAACTCAAAGTTCAAAAATTTATATAAAAAATAAAATAAAAATTTCTGCGTCAATTATATATTCGTTCACTCCAAATAACAGCAATCAATAGTTAAAAAAAGGAAAGCTCTTCAGATTCAAATCAAAACCCTAGCACTGACGAAAATCTAAAAGTTCTAATCAAATACAAAACGAAGTTGTAACCACATTCAATTACAATCTAGATGGCGCCAATGAACTCCCCGGCGGCGCGTGTAATTAATGGTTAATTAATCAGTCTAAATTTCTATGGTTTTTTATTTTTTATTTTTGTATTGTTGTTGTGATAGTTGGGAATCGCAGGAATATCTGAGGAGCACCCCATTTTTGCCCTGTGAGGAAATGCTAAGGTACAAGTGAACGAACATACACCGGGGTTATGATTTTGTAGACATACACGTGGCGTAAGATGGCTAAATCTATGCCGTTCATAGATCCGAACTTGTGGTTAGATGTGTGCTCATGAATCTTGAAATCTCAAATTTGAGGTGCGACAACTAATTAAGTTGTTGCTCAATGACTTGTTTTAAAGTGGGGATTAATCGTGATTCTTAGATCCATCTTTTGTTCAATGTCCATGAGCTCTCATATAAAAGGAAGAAACCTTAATCATTTTCATTGATCACGCTCGTTTCTTTACACCTCTCTACTCACTCTCATTTCTATTCTTCCTCTCAGTTGTTCTTCTTCAATTTTTGGTTTTTCTTCATTCATTGTAGATGAAACTTTTGGTTTCTTTGTGATGTAGTTTAGGGTTTGATATTTGTGTTTGATGTCAAACATGCTTTGTTTGCAAATTATAAGCATTTTGTTGTTGTACTTTGTGGTTGAGTTGGATTTCAAGTTCAATTTGTCACATTTATGTAGAGGGCATCACCCTATTTTGATCGCAACCACTTCACAATGAATATTTTATATCTACAAACTATGCGTCGTACCCATCTAATATGGTAGGTAATGTGGGGTGAAATAATAACATTAATTAAATGCGTGAATATGAAATCCTTTTTATTATTCATTTCATTTAATGTCGTATAAGAATTATCTCCAATTTACATATATAATATTAAGGAAAAATTGCAACAGCGGTCCCCAACATTTTTGATTTTTGTAGATTTTACCTTAACCTTCATTTTGTGTCAATGAAGGTCCCTAACATTTTATAAATATGCAATGAGAGTCCATTTGAACGGAAACTGACCACGTTTTCGTTAGTCGACCAAAAAAAAAAATTTTTTTGATCAATTTTGATCATATTAAAAAGGGCAAAATGGACCTTTAGATTTTTCTCATTATTAAATAAGTTATTTAATTAAATTAAAAACCAAAAAAATAAATATAAATATATAAACTCCCACAACCAAATCAAAACCTCTTTTATTCTTTTTCTCCGTCGAGACACTATCACCCAGCCATCATCGTCATTTTTGAGCATTGTCACCATCGCCACCACAACTCCCACTCCCCACCACTCCCACTACTAGTGATGGTATCCTCCACAGAAAAAACCAAAAAATGCCCACAAAACATAGAACGCTATCACCACCGCCACAATAACAGAATGCCACCCGAACACAAAAAATTTGGAAATCAACAAATCCCACAAATAAATCAATTCATTTGCCTTTGATTGAAAGTACAATCCCAATAACGGTATAAAAGAAACTTAACAGAATATCGAACCCAACACCACCGCTCAATTTCATAGAAATTTCCTCCATCCCCTCCACCCATTCCTCACTCAATTTCACAGAAAAAACTCAGCATCGCCCATTTCCCATTTTCTCTACACAACAAGAAGCTTCTGAATTAACTCCCAAATTCATTGAATATGGTTTATTGTCCGAAAACTCTGCAAATGGGACTTGAGTTATTCACTGCGAAATCCAATTGCAGCTGTAATTCTTTAATTATCCACTGGTAGCAAAGATGAAGGATTTTGGGGGATGGGATGGGATGGGGTGGGTGGGTGGGTGGGGTAGAAAAATTGATTTTTAATTTAACTAAATAACTTATTTCATATGAGAAAAATGTAAAGTACAATTTTTCCTTTTTAATTTGGTCAAAATTGATCAAATTTTCAATTTTTGGTCAACTAATGGAAAAGTGGAAGGTTTCCGTTCAAATGAATTTCAACTGCATATTTATGAAAGGTTAGAGACCTTCATTGACACAAAATGAAGGATATGATGGAGTCTGCAAAAATTAAAACGATTAGGAACCACTGCTGAAATTTTCCCTAATAATAATCCTTTATAATAAATCGACTATTTTTGACTTCATGGATGAGCACGTGAGATGTTGAGGAGAAGAAAAATTCCATGTACACAACCAGTCAAACACGTGCCACACAACATTCTTCGGTCCATGAAAGGTTAGATCTGAGAAAAAAAGAGACCATAAAATGTCCTTCCTGCTACGGGACACTTCATAGTCAAATGTGAAGACTAATGACTTGACATCTCAACCTCTTGTTTGATAAAATTTTGCAATTTATTAAAAACAATAACCCATAAAATCCCTGTTTTACAACTTTCAATTTAATTTAATTTATTTTTCATACTTATTTTTAATAACATATTTTTCACGTAAATTTAAAAATTTTCTTCACTTTTTAACCACACATTTTTCAAAAAATACAATTCGAAACTATATTTTTAGAATTTTAAGGATGTCAAACAGGGGGACCAAATTAGATGAATCACCCATATTGGGAATTGAGAACTAAAATAAAGATAAAATATTTTTGTTTTTCAATTAATATTCAAACTCCCAAGTCAAAGCACGAGTTGATTGTGGCCACTCAAGATAATTAATACCACAAAATCCAAAATACAGAAAATTCATCGAATATGAAACATATGAGCAAATCCCAAAAAGCAAAAAGTAACACCGACTAGCTTACATTAAAGAAACTTTTTGTTTTGGTTAAAATTCATAACTTTCATAGACTGCATAGATGTAACCAGTGTGTTTCTTAGGGATGACAACGGGTCGAGATCATGTCGGCCCTCTTTGTCCCTTGCCTGGCTCGGGATTTTTCGGAGACGGGATAAGGATTAGACGAGACAATACGGAACGGGACTAAAACTGTTACAGTGTAGCATACAAAAAGAACACTGGATACTGATATACAGTGAAAATAAAACTCACCTATCTGCATTGAAAGAAGAGGATCTTTTCAGAGCTAGAAATTCCTCTCTCTTAGTCTCTACTATGCTCCCACTGAAATATTCTTTTCCCTCCAATTTTGCTCTTCCAGTTCCTGCAGTCAACTCCCCTGATCCTCTGTTACGTGGCAGTCTCAACTTGTACTGGGAGATTATGTTCAATCCTTGTCCAGGACCACAGTCCTTAAACGGAACTGAACCGCAAGATATTAATTGCATCAGAATTGATGTCGTTTTGGACCTTTGATTTTTGGCCGTTTGACCTTCGTTGACTGTCTCTGGTTGCAGGATAAGACGGCCGTCGGCTTTCATTAACGTTTCTAAGGTTTCGGAGCTTGAATTCGATGCTGGTGGTGAAATCTCGATCTCGATCTCGCTCTTCTCTTCTACGATTTCGTGATGCTGTTTTTCTTCCGCTTCTCTGAGTGGTCGCCGGGGGTGGTGGTGTCTCCGCCCCTTATCGTCGGTCTGAGTGGACGCATCGGCGGAGGCGCTTCCGGAGGATTCTGCTCTGTATACGCAGTACTCCTGTAAGTTGAGGTCGATCGAGCTGCAAGACTGGTTCCGCCGCCGTCTGTGCATAGCCGGAATATCTACCTCCTCCTCTCCGTCCCTGGCGGTTTCAAGCGGCGGCTGCGGCGGTGACGGTGGCGGTGGCAGTGGCAGATTCGTCTTCGAAACTAAAGAAGAATCCGTTTCAAATAATGTGTTGTCCACAAGCTCCGATCCTTTGAGAACGTACTCTTGACCATGCGCAGGGTAGATGAAATCGTTCTCAGATAAATCGTGCCAAACGAATCCATTCTTATACATCCTGAATCAATCAATCCCCGGATTCAATATTTCACAAAAAAATTACAGAAAACAGAGCAAAAATAGATTACAATCCAAACCAATTACCGTTTACAAGACCATGAATACATAGAAGCCATGCCTATTCCACGAAGAAAATTCAAGCGATTGATCACATCTGAAGAGACAAAAACATCAAAAATTCCAACCGCGGGGTTCCAAAATCGGTAATTATAAACAAAAATGTAAAGCTCTACCTACCTCTGAGATAGAGGCCTTGATTAGAGGAAAGAGGAACCTCCATGAAATGGGGATGCTGGAGCTGCCCATTTCTGGAAAGGTAATACAGAACTGGAACTTTCCGGTGCTTGCTATTTGGAGGCTCCTTCCACACCTTAGTTCTCTCAGGGCTGATTTCCCTTTGCTCTTTACATTTCTTCGACACAACCGCCATTAAACCCACAAAACAATACTCAGAAACTGATATATCTAATATACAAATTTTACAGTCAAATGAAATACATTTGATTTTGGTAGGTGAGTGACGACAGAGAATGGGGATTGACGTTACTCTTTATCAAGTGTGAATGGGAGCAGAGATTTCAAAATTGGATGCGCCAAAAATCTGCTCCCAAACTTAACGTTCATGCCTTTCATACTTTTCATCGCACTGAAATTTCAGCAAAATTTCAATTGGATAGTAACCTTGTGATTAAAATCAAAATTTTGATAGATTTTGACAAAAGTTGATGAAAAGTATAGTTAAAAAGTTATGGATCAAAATTAATTATTGACTTTAATTTAGACCAATTCAAGCAAGGGCTAAATTTTATTTATGTTAATTGGGTAATTAAACTTCAATTCAATTTTAAATTTCACCATTTTATCACCTATCAGCAACCAAACGAATGAAAGTTAATTGATAGTTATATCATAATTGGTGTTTCACGTACTTGCGATGTGGCAACTTGAAAACAAAAATATAAAATGAAGGTTATAACCATCAATTAAACAAATTTTCATCGATTCGGGAGGCAATAGGTGATTGAGTGAAAATTTTAAAACTAATATTTATATTTTTTTACTATCTTACATTACTAAGTACACCATAAATAAAAGCCTAAAACTTCAAGAAAAAATTAACTTTTTAACGATGTATAAAAAACTAATCGATTCAAGAATTTCAATTCTAAGAAAAACTCAAATCTTTGATCAATTAGTCTACACATACAAGATGCGGTTCACAAGGGACTCGCAGGGTTTTGAAATGTGGTGACGTGGCAAGTGAAAAAAAGAAAAGAAAAGAACAAAACCCCAAATCAAAGCCGCGAAAACAAAATCCAATTCAGGATTCCCTACACCATAATAGAGTCTTGAAGCCTTTAAAATCATCTACCTCCATGTCCGACCAACCTACCGGCGACGTATATTTCACCCACCAGCCTTCATTTCCCGCTTCTTGGACAGTCGCGACTGAAGCTAAATCCATGGTCGGTCTTTTCTCCATCTCCGACTAATCGATCGATGGCGTATCATTCTACCACTTGCACCGTCCACATCTTCCTTCAAATATGGAGTTGGAAGCTATCGATGAGATGACAAGGACATGTATCTTCAAGATTCTTTCTAATGTGTAGTGTATGATTTTAGGAATTAAATTTATAATGGAAATGTTGAGAAGAACCCATCTGTGAATACACATGCGTCAAACCACACTGTGTGAAGAAATGATATGGAAAATATTGATTTTACTAACTGATGAAAATGTTAAGACTTGATGTTGGTTTGAATCTTATACATATTACTTAAAGGATTTGAACCTTATACAGATTATTGATGAAAATGTCAAGACTTAATGTTGGTTTGAACCTTATGCGAACATAGTTAAAAATGATAAGTTCGGAAGAGATGGTGTGAATGTGCCTGAGGTGCGTATGATGTTCAATGATGAAAAAGAAATTTTCAAGTTATACAAAATATATGCTTATGAAGTGGGTTTTCCAGTTAGGAAAAAGAATTCGAACAAGGGGGATAATGGATTTGTGAGATATGTAACGTTCACTTGTAGCCATGAGGGCAGAAGAAGTTATGGTACAAGCAATTCTTTGAAGCAACAACCAACAAGTCAAACAGATTGTAAAGTAAGGATTTCAACGTCTTTATTAAGTAATGGAAAAAGAGAGTAAACACAGCCCAACTCGAGCACAATCATAAAACGAGTCCTTCGAAGTCTAAGTTGTATCGATGCAATCGAGAGTTGACTGCAAATGTGAAACAAAAGCTTGAAGTGAATGATATTGCAGGAATTTCACTGTACAAAGGTTACAACTCCGCAGTGGTGGAAGCAGGTGGTTATGAGACTATGACTTTTGTAGAGAAGGATTGTCGAAATTATATTGAACAAGTGAGACAATTACGATTCGGAGAAGGAGATGTTGCCGCAATGCAATCATATTTTTTGAATATGCAAGCATGGTGCTCAGGATTTTACTTCAGTATGGATTTAGATGAGGAGTCCCAACTTAAGAATGTATTCTGGGCAGACAATAGGTGTAGACAAGCGTACAAGGAGTTCGGTGATGTTGTCACCTTTGATACGACATACCTACTAATAAGTATGACATGTCATTTGCCCATTTTGTTGGCGTCAATCATCAAGGGTAATCAACACTACTTTGTTGTGGTTTGTTATCTAATGAGGACACTGGTACATTTGTGTGGCTATTCCGGACATGGCTTCAGTGATGTACGGTCAAACACCCTATAGAATAAATACTGATCAAGACAGGGCAATGTCGAATGCAATTCAGATTGTATTTCCACATACAAAGCACATATCTTGAAGAAGTTGCCTGAAAAATTTGGATATCATGTTGATAAGACTTCAATCTTTTCGACTATACACAGATTAGTATATGATTTGCAGATCGTTGAAGAATTTGAACAAGGTTGGAGAGCGATAATTGATACATAAAAGTTGTATGATAATGATTGATTGTCGGTATTGTTTGGAAACAGATGTCGTTGGGTTTCATACTTTTTGAAAACCACATTCTGGGCCAGAATGTGCACAACACAACGAAATGAGAGTATGAATGCGTATTTCGACAGATATGTGCATTCAAAGACTTTTTTGAAGCAACTTGTTGAACAATATGAAAGAGCATCGAGGAATAAGGTTGAGAAAATGTTTCAGGCTGATTTCAAGTTACTGTGGGTAAAAAAAATTGATATGCAAAAGCAATTTCAAAAAGTTTGCACCATTTCAAAGTTTAGGGAAGCTCAAGATGAGTTCATTGAGAAGGTTTACTGGTACATCATATTTGTTTCAGAGGGATGTTCAGGGACGATTGACAAGGTTCAGGAAGATGTCCTACTATGTGGGGAGCATTGGACGAAAAAGATTTTTTTGTCTCATTTACAAGGGGAAAATGTGACATTGTTTGCAGTTGCCACTTATTCGAGTTTTAGGGGATACTTTGTAGACATGCAATTATAGTTTTGAATCGTAATGATGTCAAATTACTGTCGGATTAGTTTGTATTGCGGAGGTGGAGGACGGATATAAGTAGAGCACATATTAGGGTTGCAGTGAACTACGATGGCTTGGTCAGTACTCCTACATAGTTGAGGTATGACGATATGTGTCAGTCTTAGTTGAGGTACTTCTAAAGTGCAGTCTTTCTATGGATGATGAAGTGCGGATACGTGTGATAATGGAATGGATAAAAGTTCAGATAAGGAGCTCATGTTGACAAAGTTGAGTTGTGGTACTTATCCCAATCATGTAATCTCTCATGGTACGGATTCTCAAAATCATTCCGACTTCAACGTACTAGCTTCCGTATCGTCAAAAAGGAAGGATGCGCCAAGGAAACTTCGATAAAGAGGTTAGTCGACTTCGAAGAAAGCAAATGTATTTTATTCTGTTCACCTATTAACTGAAATGGAGTTCGAATCCAAATTCTCATATATTTTCGATGTACATGCAGGCAACTTCGACTTTGGGAAAAGGCAAGAGACCGAGAAGTGGTAGACATAGTACTGCGGAAGAGGCTGTACCCAATGTTCAGGCATCTCAACAATGTTCATCGTTGACACCGTTCTCATGTTCGCAACTCATTTTGGTATGTAATTTGTTAATTCGTTTTGGTATATATTTTCAGTTAATTCTTTTAATTTGCTCTGAGTTTTATTTGGGGTGTTACGTAATGTAGGGTAGCGGTGGCATCCAACAATAATTACGATGAACAACTTGTTGATTTCACTTTTGAGCAGAAATCACGGTTTATGCATCAAATGTTTTTGTGTTGGAAAATTATTATCTGTTTATGTAGAAATGGTATTGTATTAAAGATGAATTCTTGTGGAACATGGAGTTTATTTATGCATACATTTACATTCCAATGGTATTAAAGGTGAATTTTTATGGAGTATGAAGTTTAATTTTGTTTACCTTTACAGGATTGATGTAAGAAGAAGAGTGGGAAAATGATTAGTCCATGCACACTTCATTTTAACTAGCATAAAACTAGCAACCAACATAACTTCACACAGGAAATCAACATATCTCGTAACCAATTTCAAACATGACTCTAACATATATCAATACCATTTTCTAATCGCAAATACAAAACGAACACAATACAAATAACTTGTTCAACAACTAACTACTAATCATACCATGTCGGGCCCTTTCCTTTCCCAAACTCCTCTGCACGTCCTTTTCCCTTGAGAAATGTTACATTCAATGAAATCTCGATCTCTCGTTTGTCGGCTATTCGAGCAAGAGAGTCAAACATGCTTGGCAAAACTTCGAATTCCTCGTTGGCCTCAACATTCACCGCTTCATTGACGGTACTCGATTTACGGCTTGATTCCTCATTTTTGACCAATTGAAATATCCGCAGTCGTCATTACAAGTTTTGAATAATCGCTCATTGTTATCGATTTTCCTTTCAACCACCTGAAAACATTTTTGATTCTATGTGGACACCAGGGGCATCGAAGTTTTCTTGGGCAATCCCTAAAATAATGCGCCATGCTTCTACAACTGTGGCAAACTCCAAAATTCACCACTCTCATCCTGAGATTGAAAACAAACTAAATATAGACAGAAATGCAAAATGATACAAGCTCTTCCACCATTACACACCACTGATGCAAACTCAAATGGTAATTACAGGAACAAATGCACATTGAAACCATTCCACCATTACACTCGTACTGATGCAAACTGGTGCAAACTCAAACTGAAACTAATTATAGGAGAAATTCAAACTCAAAATCAAAATAAATAAAGAAGATGCAAACTGAAACCATTCCACCATTACCCACCTACTGATCCAAGCATAAACAAATTATAGGAAGAAATACACATTGAAACCAATTCATACTTACAAATGGCAGCTCAAACGGTAATTTTCACGAGAAAAATGATGGCAAAACATGGAAAGGATGCGACAAGGCATTATAAGCAGGATTGACAAAGTTAAAATTACAACTTCGGAAATACTTACTTTAGTTGTGTAGTGGTTTGACACAGGAGGTTTTATTCAGTGCTGGTTTGATGCCAGCTATTTGAGTATCAGATATAGTGTGGTGGTGGTTTCACGGTGAGGGCGATTTAGGCTTTCATTGCTGCCTTGTCAATCACGCAACTATGTTTGGGTAAAGCCGAAAAAATGTTCTTCACTGTTGCGTCGTCGGTGGTTCAAAGATCTCGTCACAGATGTGTTCTTCCGTAGTGGTTTGACGTAGTCGCAGATGCAAAAGTAGCGTAGTGTGAGGTTGACTTAAAAAATGGGCTCTCGCTGATTCTACTGAATGCGCTGGCTGGAGATGGAAATGAGAGAACCATCACCTATTGTAATTAAATCACCACTATCGAATCGAAGAGTGTGAAGCAAGAAAAGGAAGATAAAGGAAATTAAGTTTTTCACCCTACTAACTCAATTTCATATGTTTTGTTTGTTCTTTTTTTCACTTGCCATGTCACCACATTTCAAAACCCTATGAGTCTCCTGTGAACCACCGCCTTCTGTACGTGTAGACTAATTGATTTTTGATAGAAAAAATTATAATTATTGTAAAATATAATATTTGAAAAAATTAAGAACTCAATGAGTAATACTATTTATCACAATAATGAAATATCGGTAATGTGGCAACTTAGGTGGAATAATGAGATATGACGATTCAATTTTCATGAGAGAGATAGGGATTAAACTATTATATCCCATTATTCCACTTAAATTACCACATCATCGATATTATATCATTATAATGATAAATAGCATCATTCGAATTCAATTTCGCTTTCTTCTCCGATTTTTTCGAAATTGTTCTCTATTTGTAAATGGATTTAATTAATGGACTTTCATAAAAATGTAGTGAGAAAAGATACGCTGAGAGAAAATTTTAGTGTGTTTGAGAGAAAGAGAGGGTGGTGTACTATTTATTTTGTTTTTAATGGACTACATTTGTAAAATAGTTGTGATATATTTATCAAAATTATTTTTTTAATTAGTTTGTATATATAAAGGGGTGGAACAAAGAAATTATAATGACTACACATTTATCCATAATTTATTATAACGTAGAGTTTAATTTCAGACTCAAACATTTTCCTCGATTGTTAAATCACTACCCTACCAATTCATCATACCTTGATAATCTAAGGATTATTATTTTTATACCAAAGATAAAGAATTTTATTGTAATTTAACTCAAATTTTAGTGGGTACTAAACTTTTAGTTGAAGGAGTCTTGAAGAGATCAAATTATTGATCGGGGAGAAAAAGTCGATGTTTTTTCGCTAGCTGGGCGTCTGGTTGGTGCTCGAGTATCGAGAGTGAAAAACAGAGCAGAGAATTGGTGCCCGCCTGGTGCTAGCATTTCTGTTGACGGCGGTGATGTTGTTCTCCTGGCGCATGAGAACGTTCGAGCGGCAATAACGATTCGAGCTAGGCTTGTTTCACATTTTGACGCATGTTTTGGACTCCTATTCATCTCCAACTTATCTTTTAGGGTTTATATATGTAACCCACAACCTAAGGTCATATCATTCATATAACATCTCGAAAGATCTTAATTGAGAGTACTGGGATCTTGATTTGTAAATACATTCATTATTGATTATAGTGAAATTTTTCTCCTTTACTTGTGATTTTTCCCTCTTGGGTTTCTACGTAAAATCGTGTTCTTGGTTATTTATCTTGGAATCAATTCACAACAAACTGATATCAGAGCAAGGTTGATCTTTTGTATAGAAAATGACGAAATATGATATTTTGTTATTGGATTGCAACATAAGACTTACTATGTGGCAAATGAAGATGCGAGTGGTTCTCGTGCAGATGGATTTGGAGGAAGCCTTTTTAGGCTCTGATAAGATGTCTTCAAGCTGGACGCAGGATGAAAAGCAGCGTTGGGACCGGAAAGCCCAATCACAAATTTATCTACATCTATCAAATTAAATTCTTCAAGATGTTCTAAAGGAGAAAAGTGCCGCAATGTTATGGTTGAAATTTGAGCAGCTTTGCATGATAAAGAGTTTGGCCAATAAGTTGTACTTGAAGTAGCACTTGTATTTTCACTGGATATCCGAAAGTATGTCAATAAATGATCATTTAACCATGTGTAAAGAAACCGTGGCTGATTTGGAGATATTTTAGTTTAAGTATGATGAAGAGAACTTGTCGTTGATATTGTTGTCGCCATCATACGTGACTTTTAGAGATACTATGCTTTATAGTCATGATAATCTTACCGTGAATGATGTCTGTGATGATTTATTGTCTAAAGAAAAAATGAGTCATCTTGCAGGTGGATCTAGGAGTCAGGCTAAGAGTCTGGTTGTTTGTGGGATGAATCAAGATAGGAATCTTGGTAGGAATATGATGGACAAACCGAAATCCAGACATCGAGAGAAAGTATGTCACTATTGTAAAAGAGGCACATCAGAGTTGATTGCTACTCCTTGAAAAATAAAAATAAAGCTGCAGTGTTACTAATAAAAGAAAGCAGCTTGAAAATACAACGAATGCTGATGTTGTGGAAGATGGGAAAAGTGAAGGAAAACTTCTTGTAATCTCTAACATTGGTTCCAAACCTTATGAGGATTAGGTTCTAGATTTGGCGTGTAAATTTCATATATGCCCCCAACAGAGGCTATTTTACAACATACGAAGAAGTTTCGAGAGGTGTTGTAATAAAAATAAAGCTGCAGTGTTACAGATGTAAGGCACGTTTCAGAATTGAAGAGGAATCCCATATCTTTAAGCACACTTGACTCAAAGGGAAATAGATACATTGATAAAGATGGAGTTTTGAAGGTGAGCTGGGTTCTCTTGTTGTCATAAAAGGACATAGATGCTCTACTTAGCTGTTCATTTTGGTTTCATAGTTACAGGGAGTAAAGCAGTTATTACTTTTTCTTTGGTAGATGAAGTAGTTACAAAACTTTGGCATATATGATTTGAGTATATGAGTGAGAATGTTATGACATAGTTGAGTAAGATGGGACTTCTTGATGGGCAAAAGACCAGTAAGATGAAACTTTGTGAGTATTGTGTCTTTGAGAAATAGAAAAGGGTCAGATTCACCAAAGGAAGACACAAAACGAAAGAAACACTTGAGCATATCCATTTAGATCTTTGGGGACCGACTAGGGTGCCTTCTAAAGGAGGTGCTTATTAATTATTGACAGTGATTGATGATTTCTCCAGAAAAGTTCGGGTATTCTTTTTGAAACAAAAGAGTGATGTGTTTGCTACCTTCAAGGAGTGAAAAACAATGATTGAGAAGCAGATAGGAAAGCAGGTGAAACGTCTACACACAGATAATGGGTTGGGGTTTTGTTCAAATGAATTCAATAATTTCTACAGGACTGAAGCCATCTTGAGACACTTGATAGTACCGGAACTCCGCAGTAGAATGGTGTGGCAAAATGGATGAATAGAACTTTGATGAAAAAGGTTCGTTATATGCTTTCAAATTTTGGGTTGCCTAAAACTTTTTGGGTTGAAACTGTTGCTAAAGCTTGTTTTTTGATTAATTGCTCATCCCCAGTTGCCATTGAGAAAAAGACAGCAGAAGAGGTATGGTCTGGTAAACTTTCTTGTTATTCCGATTTAAAAATATTTTGGTGTCCTGCTTATGCTCTTGTGAATAATAGGAAGTTGAAGCCTAGGTCTAGAAAGTACATCTTTCATGGGTATAAATCAGATGTGAGGAGATATAAGTTGTGGTCTCCTGAGATAGGAAAAATTGTGGTTAGTAGAGACACAATGTTTAATGAACTCGCTATACCTCAACATTTGCCTAGTAAGGATTCCGATAAAGCTGATCAATGAGATCAAAATACGTAGGTAGAGTTTGAAATTACTTCAGAAGAGAGACCATAGGCTTCAAATCAGTCTAATTTAAAACGACAAACAGTAACAATTTGCCTACTTTGCCTACACCACCAGCAACACAATAATATTCAATTGCTAATGATAGACATTGCGGATAGATTAGACTTTTACGAAAGTATGAAGAAGTGGATTTGGTAGCTTATGCAGTTAATGTGGCAGACAATATTGATTCCACAAAGGAGTCTACTACATAATTAGAGACAGTCAGTTGTAGTGATTCTAACAGATGGTTGATTGCAATGTAGGAGGAGATGGAGTCATTAAATAAAAACAACACTTGGAACTTGGTGAAATTATCTAAAGAAAAGAAGGTTGTCTGCTGCAAGTGGACGTTCAAAGGAAAGAAGGTACATTAGGAGCTGAAGAGGCAAGGTATAAGGCCAGATTGGTAGGAAAGGGCTACAGTCAGATTCTAGGTGTTGACTTCAATAGATGTTTTATCACCAATAGTGAAACATAGCTCAATTAGATATTTACTTGGGGTTGTGGCTAAGGATGACTTCGAGTTTGAGCAGATGGATGTCAAGACAACATTCTTGCATAAAGAACTTGAGGAGAAAATTTAAATGCAACAAGAAGAAAGTTTCATAGTTTCTGGAAAAGAAAACTATGTATGCTTATTGAAGAAGTTATTGTACGGACTGAACCAGTCATCGAGGCAATGGTATTAAATGTTCGATTCATTCATGAAAACTCATAATTTCACTAGAAGCAATTATGATAGTTTTGTGTACTTCAGAAAGGGAGATGATGGATCAGTTACATATCTAATGTTATATGTTTCGGGTTCCTTATTTCAGTTCAGTTGGTTCGATTATGTATGCTATGGTTTGTACAAGACCAGATTTGGCACATGCAGTCAATGTAGCTAGTAGGTACATGACCAATCTTGGCAAAAATATTAGAAAGCAGTGCAACGGATATTCGAATACTTAAGGAGCTCTACTAATATTTGCTTGCATTTTGGTATAAATACAAATAGAGTCAATGGGTATGTAAATTTAGACTATGTTGAAAATCTTGACAAGAAGAGATCACTTATAGGGTACGTGTTTACCCTTGGAGGGTGCGCCATTAGTTGGAAAGCTACATTGCTGAATACAGTAGCTTTGTCTACTACAGAGGCAGAGTACATAGCCATTACAGAGACTTGTAAGGAGGCTATGTGCTTGAGGGATCTAGTTGGTGAAATCAGTAAAAACTTGCAGATTTTTACAGTATATTGTGATAGTCAGAGTGCTATCTTTCTGACTAAAGATCAGATGTTTCACGAGATAACTAAGCACATTGATGTGAGGTATCACTTTGTGCGTGATGTGATTGCTCGTGGTGATATTGTAGTGAGTAAGCTTGATACCAATGAGAATCATGTTTATATAATGACAAAATCCTTTCCCATTGCTAAATTTAGAGGTGGCAATGGGCTGAGCCGGGCCGTGCCAGTATGCACACGAGCTCGGCTTGCGAGCTCGTAATTTTTTTTAAAAGATAAACCTTTTTTAAAAATAAAAATAAAAAAATAACCCTTCGCCAAGACGAGCTTACGAGTCGCTCGCCCGTGGATGAGCCGAGCGGGCTCGGAGGCCGCTTGGCCCATTTGCTACCACTAGCTAAATTTGAGCATTGATTGAAATTAGTTGGTATTTGTCATTGATGTAGCCCATTAAGGTTTGTTTGAAAGATGTGGAGTGGTGTTTTGCAGAGATGATTTGGAATTTCTTGTAGTGGAATTTGGTTTAAGGTAGAGATTTGTTATAGTTTGAGCCAAATTCTAGTGTGTATTGGAGTTTTAGTTAATGTGGTCTTGAAGAAATTAAATTATGGATTGGGGAGAAACAGTCGACGCTTTTTTGCTAGCTGGGCGCCAGTGGAACTCGAGTATTAGGAGTGAAAAACGGAGTAGAGAGCTGGTGCCCGCTTGGTGCTAGCATTTCGTTCGAGCAAAGGTGATGTCACTCTCGTATTAGGAGTGAAAAATGGAGTAGAGAGCTGGCGCCCGCTTGGTGCTAGCATTTCGTTCGAGCGAAGGTGATGTCACTCTCGTAGAGCAAAAGAGCGCTCAAGCGGCGAAGACGATTCGAGCCCTCTATGTTTTGAAATTTGACGCATTTTTTGGATTCCTATTTATCTACAACTTGTCTTTTAGGGTTTATATATATAACCCACGACCCGTTTCTACAATATCTTGAGAGCCTTAGATCTTAATTGAGAGTATTGAGATCTTGATTTGTAAAAAATTCATTATTGATCATAGTGAAAATCTCCTCCTCTACTCATGATTTTTTTCCCGTCTTGAGTTTCCACGTAAAATCCCTATGTTCTTATTATTATTATTATTTATTCATTTTGCTATTATCTATCAATTCACAACAAATTCAAAAATTAATACATCCTTGTGTCCACTTTCCTTTTAAAAAAACTCAATACCCTTTCATTCTTTTTGGGACGTAAATCTTGAGCGAGGACGAAATGCACTCAAAACTGAATATGTCTTATTGAGATTAGTTCATTTGGTAAAACGTCTTACTAAGATCGGTTGAATACAAGGACGTGGAAACATATTATATCAAATTAGTCATTTTCACCTGTTAATTCAAATTTTCATCACTATTTGAATTATTAAGTCTCATACTGTCAAACCCAATTGCCAAAATTTGTGCCATAAATAGCTCATTTTGAGTCAAATCCAATTTATTTCGAACAAGACTTTTAAGGTTGATATTAGAAACTTCTAAGAATAAATTGTAACTGAAAAAAATATTCGGTCAAAGAGTTGTGGATGTAAGTAAGGCCGCGGAGCTCTTATTCATTTTTTTGTTAAGTAAATTAAATAGTAATAATCGATATTGAATGGAAAAAGATATTTAAAAAAATAGTTTATTGTACTGTGTAGTTCAATTTAATAATGCATAACAAATACGCACTTAGGGTCCGTTTGATTGCAAATGTGGAAAATTGGTGGAAAGAAAATGAATTCTAGGGAATTGAATTGTCTAGAAATTGTTTTATTGAGAATTGTAATTAATTGTGTTTGATTGATATAATTTTCCACCTGGAAAATGTTGAAAGTTTGATGTCCGTTTGACTTTGTTTTTCATAAAAATTGTCCATTAAAGTGATAATTGGGTCTAGAATTTGTTTCANTAGGGAATTGAATTGCCTAGAAATTGTTTTACTGAGAATTGTAATTAATTGTGTTTGATTGATATAATTTTTCACCTAGAAAATGTTGAAAGTTTGGTGTCCGTTTGACTTTCTTTTTCATGGAAATTGTTCATTAAAGTGATAATTTCATTTACCATTAGGTCTAGAATTTGTTTAACTTGCCAAAAAAAAAAAATTTTTTTTTAAAAAAATTACCATACCGAATGACATTCGTTTGACTTTGTTTTGTATGAAAATTATTAATAAAAGTGATAAATTTTTTTAGCATAGAATCTAAATTTTTTTCCAATTGCTTAAAAAAAAAAAAAAGATGGAAAATCAATTCCCACCGAAATGGTGGGAATTGGTATTCCACAAAACTAAGGAATTGATGAGCATGTGAGCCAAATGTGGAAAAAATTTTCAATGGAAAATAAAGTGTATCAAACAAGGCAAAAGTGGAAGTCGAAATTTGTTTTCCATTTTCCACGAAAAATAATACCCTATCAAACATGGCCTAATAGTTTTACTTTTTAAAATATTTCTTGAACTGAACTTAATAACTAGGATTTATTTTATTTTAATTACTTTAACTAGTTTGAAACTTTATTTGCCTGTTGTTAAATATTTTGCAGTTGTAGTTAATTAATTACATATGATTACGTATAATACAATATTATTTATGTATTCTTGAAGGTATGACTTAAATAACATACATGTCATCATTCTAAACACTTAAACTTTTATAACAAGTAGTTCAATATGGTATCAAATCAGACAACAGTTCTGATTCAAGCTTTATCGCCAACCTTTAATGAAATTGGGCACGTCTTTCATAGGAAAAAAATGAACTTTACCTACAAACAAAAGGACATATTAAAGACAAGATTTAAATAATATGCATGCGATTCTTTCTAATGTTTTAAACTTTTAGATCAGTCACTTCAACATGTACGTATATCTATTATTTTCTAAAATTCATTAAAATCTCTAGTATGTATTTACAATTATTTTTTTTTCTTTTTCATATTTCTTTCTTGAATCCCTTGTCTACCTATTAATCATTGATATTCAATTAGAGGGCAAGGGGAAGCAGTTATGAGTTCAACATCATCATCATGCAGTTTTCAATTGGATCTCTTCATTTTTATTGCTTTATTTCTTGCAATAATCTCTAGACCTAAAATGATGGTGAAATTATGTCACCATCTCTAAGTTAAACTAACTAAATTTGGTCTTATCTTTGTCACTCCTTGCTTATGCTATAATACTTAACATTGAGAAAGCAACTTGAGGCAAAAGTAAATTACAAGGATAGTCACATAATGTGCAATCTTTATCTGAAAATGATGCATGGGGTGTTAGCACTTTTCAGATAAATGTATGTCAAAGTTTCCTCTTTCTAATGTAGTTTGTTGGTAGAATTGACGAGACACTCGAAATCCACTAGACCAACATGACAAAAGAGACAATGGACTGTCTCGAAAAGAAGCTTGTGTTTGGAAAGTCAAAAATACGAGACGGTACGACACTCACTTTAAGATTTCGAAGTCTAATGCTCGGTTTGTTAGAGATAAAAATCAGATTCTTAATTGATTTTGATAAAAGTTGATAGAATATGTAGTTGAAAAGTTGTGATATCCATAAAATTTATAATTAAAATTAATTGTTGATTTTGACTTAGATTGAAATTTAGATTTCAATCAATACCAAAAATGGGCTAAATATTCACCCAACCTTATTAAATATTAACCATTCGAATTTCATTAAAGTGCAAATTCTCAATCAACTATAACTGTGTCAACATTCTCCCATATATAAATAGTACAATTATGTTATTTGTACAATCATACTTGACAATAATTGTTGACAATTTGGTGTTGTCAAAATTCGGACCATTGATTTAACAAAAAAGTTTTTGAAGTGGATGAATATAATGTTGTTAATCATGAATTGTCAATCAACATTGTCAAACTAGATTGTACATGTAGCATGATTCGTTCTTCATTTTGCATGCCTCTTTGATAATTTCAACATCACGATATAGATAAGAGGAATTGTTTATAATTAATTTAAATCATAAATAGATAGAAATGAGTGATACATAATATTTATGAATATCAGAAAATATGTGAATAAAAAGTAATTTAATCAATTATAAATAATTTATAAGCAATAGCCAAACATGAGATGTTTAATTTATTTTATTAAAAATTTAAAATGCGTTCGTAAAAGCATTTCCATCCACTAGGACTAGATGTCACATAGGTTTCTCTACGGAGTAGTTGAATTACAGAACAATAAGAAAAAAAAAAAAAGAATAAGAGTTGACTCAAATTCTTCCCCCAGTAGTCTCCACTGTTTACCTAACATTGACCATTAGTAACCGAAGATTGCGGTGTAAAAATTTAGCAAACTGTTGGAAATGGAACCCAGTTGACCCGTGAATGAAGATGATTCATGATAATTAAATTTTCTTTTTTCAATTTGATTACTCCATTAAATTTTCTTAGTCTAACTATCTCGTGTGCAAGAAATCCACGTTAGATTGTTGTCTATCGCGTCAAACATTTTTTTTAAAGAATAATTGACAAATTTTAATTGATGGGCTGGTTGTTTGGAATTGGTTATAAGTTGTTTAAATTGTAAATTTTAAACAACTTCCAAACATAAGCTTAATTGGAATAAAAAATAAACACTGATAACGATATTATTGACCCATACAATAATATGATGTGAAAGTAGCGTTATATGGGGGTCAATATTGGAGCTATAGACATCCATAGAGTAAAATATTCTTATAAAATACGCGTAGTTAAAATTTTGTTAGGAAACAAATTTGTAAGAAAAGTCCAAGAAACTCAAAGAAAGTTGTCTTATTAAAAATTTTGTCACCACCTGAGAGTTTCGTTATAAAAATTCGGCCTGGACCTATTGGTCTTGAGCAGGCCGTGTAGAATAATTTGATATAAATACAAATGACTCGGTCAAAAATCGAGTTTGACCGAGTTAACCCATTGATCGACCAAGTTAATCAATCATTTGCATTTCTATCAAATTATTCCACACGGCCTGCTCAAGACCCGTAGGTCCGGGCCGAGTTTTTATAACGAAACTCTCAGGTGGTGACTAAATTTTTAATAAGACAACTTTCTTTGA
>CAIGRT010166539.1:0-12208 GCA_903798405.1 Fraxinus platypoda | reverse complement strand
CCTAATCGTTCATGCCAAATATTAATCGACTCAAGCAAGTAAGAAAGAAGATGTAATTTTATTCATAGGAGGTACAATAGTCATTACATTCAGCTTAAAGAGCCCCTCATTTAGGTAGCACTTTCCTACAAACATGTCATTTTTTGTAAGTACAAGTTTGTCCGAGACAAATACTAACTTAAACTCGTTCTTGCTTAGCAAGGAACTAGATACTAAATTCTTTCGAATATCAGGCACATGAAGAACTTCGTTCAAAGTGAGTTCATTTCCACTTGTCATTTTTAGCACTATCTTTCCATGTCCTTCAATCTTGGAAGATGAAGAGTTTCCCATGTAGAGTTGTTCATCATTATCCATTGCTTTGTAAGTAGAGAACATCTCACGGTTCGAGCATATGTGACGAGTGGCTCCAGTATCCACCCACCATTCCTTAGTGTTTCCAACTAAGTTGCATTCAGAAATGACCGCTGAAAGATTCATGTCTTGCACCTTATCAGAAAGGTTGTCATGTTCTGTTACATTGGCCTGATGAGGTTTTCCCTTGACATTCTTTGGCTTCCGACAGTCCTTGAATCGATGTCCTGCCTTACCACAATTGTAACAGTTACCTTTAAACTTTTTAGCAGTTTTTGAAGAACCAGTTTTCCCTTCGCCATTGTGCTTCCTCTTCTTGTTAGTCTTTAAACCTCCTTCCACAATGTTGGCCTTTGATTCCAACGAATGAGATACACCATTCCTCTTTTCAGATTTGCGATTGTCTTCTTCTATTCTCAACCGGACGATGATATCTTCAAGTTTCATTTTCTTCCGCTTATGTTTTAGATAATTCTTGAAGTCCTTCCAGGAAGGCGGTAACTTCTCAATCAGTGCAGCAACTTGAAATGATTCGCTTAGTTTCATTCCTTCAGCATGGATGTCACTGAGTATAATTTGAAGTTCTTGAACTTGGGATATGACAGTCTTGTTATCAACCATTTTGTAATCCAAAAATCGACCAACAATGAATTTCTTCGTGCCGGCATCTTCAGTTTTGTATTTGGTGTCCAAAGATTCCCACAGTTCTTTTGCAGACTTTGCATTACAGTACACATTATATAATGTGTTGCCCAATCCGTTGAGAACGTAATTTCTACATAGAAAGTCAGAAAGTTTCCATGCATCAACCGCAGCCAATTTCTCATCAGATTCTTCCTCGGTGTATGAGGGCGCATCTTCTTTGAGAAATTTTGCCAAACTTAATGTTGTCAGATAAAAAAGCATTTTTTGTTTCCAACGCTTAAAATCTGACCCATTAAATTTCTCTGATTTTTCCCCAGTCGTATTAGGGAGTGTAGTACCAGGAGTTGCCATTTTTGAAACAAATTCAGAAGATAAACGAGAAGGAGTAGAAGCAGAATAAAGTTATTAAAAAAATATGTTTCAAGATTGTTGTTTTTGGAGTATCTTCTTCAAACAATCCGACAGAATCACCTTACAGCGTAACAATATGATTGACAGTATCAGAAAATGCAATTTGAGCCCACCGACTTCAAGATGTTTCCTTAAAACGAATTTTGCTGCCTTCAAAGGTGCTAAAGGCGTCCAACAATCGTTTTCCAGGATAGAACGAATTTCGTCTCCTACGGAAGCAGCACAGCAATCTGCAGGAGTTTCAACGAACTCAATAAAGTGTATTTAATTCGAAAATAATATCAGAACGAGAGAGAGGGAGAACGATATTCAATGCAGAGAATATTTGCAGTGAAAAATGGTGTAATTATTTTGGCAGCGGGGCTGGCAATTTATAGAATCGTTCGTGGTCATTCAAACGTCCTTCAAGCCTCTTCAGAACAGTCGCCACTGTTCAAACATGTCCCAACAACCGAACAGGCACCATGGTTCGGTTAAAAGTCGGCTGTTAATTGGTTAACGGACCATCCAAAATAATTTTCTGAAAATAAGCCCATTAATAAAAAATAATTTTATTAAGTACCCAAGAATTTGATTAATTATAATTTGATCCAAATTAAATAAAATTTGTCCAAAAAGATAATATAGCACAAGGACCTACCCCTACCCGCACACGAACTGGACCGGACTGGGCACGGGCACGTACTCGTGCTCGTGCTCGTGCTGAGTCGGGCGGACTGACGGCGACGGCGCGCTTGGGTGGGGTTTGGACCGAATCCCATAGGATATAGGTCTCCCCCCTTTTAAAGACTATTGGTACCCCTTGAGGCCCAAACACAATTCCCAAACTTGCACAATATAAACCACACCAAAGTTTTCTAACTTTCCTATGTAGGACAAATGTTTAGCAATTTCCAATACATCAAATTCTTCACTATTTCATAGTTTCAAATGGGTTACTTTGACATTAAATATTTCATTCATTATTAAATGGTTTTCGATAAATAAANCACGTTAATCCTCTTGCGGAGTAGAATGTGAATATGCTAGGTCCCGTTAAAAATAAGGCACGGGTCCCATTGAAATTTGGGCTCAAACTTGACCCATTTCAAACCATTTTCCAACAATCCCCCATATGAATGAAATATGTCGGCCTTTTTCCAAACATCAACATCTGATATCATTTTTCGAAGTAAAACTGAAGAAAACTGCATCGGGATAAGTAGCCAAAGACTTTAAACTTTCCCTAGTAAAATCTATCGGATATACTTAGCCAATCAGTAGCAAGTTGCTTTGAACAGTCAGTCGTTCGTGTACACCTAGACAATAGAAGTCACACAGTTTCCTTCGAACACAATTGGTTCGCACGTTTGTATCAATTTTGGCCTTTGACACCTCCTAGTTCATGAGTGATTTTTAGAGAATTAATCTTAACATAACTCTCTTAGAAACGGCCCCTTCTCACCCACATAGGTGATTTTCATAAATAGTATTCTGCTATACTCCACTTGAACAAATCAAGATATAGAAATCATTAAAAGCGTAACTTATCCTATTTCGCGACAGTTAGGCACTGTCCCATCATAGGAATGGGTAGGAAGAAAAACTTCCCCAGTGCGTACTAAGTTTTTCACAGTTCGATTGTCCCATTGAACCTAGATTTTGGGATCTCCAATTAACTAGGTTGGGTTGCCACCATGAAATTTTTTGATTATTTTATCAGTTTTAATCTCATCCCCTTCGATGATCTTTCGACTTGCTCTCTAGTTAAGCCTTTAGTTAGCGGATCCGCAATATTTTCCTTTGATTTCACATAATCTATAGAGATAATATCAGTAGAGAGCAACTGTCTAACGGTATTGTGTCTACGACGTATATGTCGAGATTTACCGTTATACATAGCATTCTGTGCCCTACCAATTGCTGATTGACTATCACAATGCATATATATAGTAGGCACAGGCTTTGTCCAACACAGAATATCTTCTAGGAAATTTCGTAACCATTCGGCTTCTTCCCCAGCTTTATCTAACGCAATGAATTCTGATTCCATCTTTGATCTAGCTATACATGTCTGTTTTGAAGATTTCCATGACACTGCAGCATCTCCAAGTGTAAATACATATCCACTTGCCGACTTGGAGTCTTTAGTATCTGATATCCAGTTAGCATCACAGTATCCTTCAAGTACTGCTGGATATCTCGAATAGCGAAATCCAAAGTTTTTGGTATGTTTCAAATATCCTAAAACTCTAACAATTGCCTTCCAGTGCTCAGTGCTTGGATCACTCCTATATCGACTTAGCCTACTAATAGAGTAAGCAATATCAGGTTGAGTGCAGTTCATGACATACATTAAACCGCCAATAATACGAGAGTATTCCAATTGAGACTTACTTTCACCAGTATTGGAAACAAGATGCATACTTGCGTTATAAAAAAAAAATCGTTTTAAGATTGTTGTTTCTGGAGTATCTCCTTCAAACAATCCGGCAGAATTACCTTACAGCGTAACAATATGATTGACAGTATCAGAAAATGCAATTCGAGCCCACCGACTTCACGATATTTCCTTAAAACGAATTTGCTGCATTCAAAGGTGCTAAAGGCGTCCAACAATCGTTTCCCAGGATAGAACGAATTTGATAGAACGAATTTCGTCTCCTACGAAAGCAGCACAGCAATCTGCAGGAGTTCCAACGAACTCAATAAAGTGTATTTAATTCGAAAATAATATCAGAACGAGAGAGAGAGAGAGAACGAGATTCAATACAGAGAATATTTGCAGTGAAAAATGGTGTAATTATTTTGGCAGCGGGACTGGCAATTTATAGAATCGTTCGTGGCCATTCAAACGTCCTTCAAGCCTCTTCAGAACAATCGTCACTGTTCAGACATGTCCCAACAACCGAACAGGCACCATGGTTCGGTTAAAAGTCGGCTGTTAATTGGTTAACAGACCATCCAAAATAATTTTCTAAAAATAAGCCCATTAATAAAAAAAATAATTTTATTAAGTACCCAAGAATTTGATTAATTACAATTTGACCCATTTCAAACCATTTTCCAACACAGATAACTTTAGAAAAAAAAGGAAATAATATAATTTTAAAAAAAACAAAATAAATGGGTAAAATGGAAATGTACATTTACGTTTTGCTGACAAGTGGAATGGGTTAAGAATAGTAAACCTCAAAAAAAGTTTATGTAATTTTTAGAAGAGAGGGAGTATCTTTGAAATTGTCATAAACTTTACGAAAATTTATATAATTGACAATTGACAAATCAAATAATTTATTTATGAAGATGACAAGAAAATGAGAGAAAATATCAAGTTGCACTTACAAGGACTACTAAACCACCTCCTTAAAGTTGGTTAGGCGTGGGGACCCATGACGGTAAGAAACATCGATAAAGTTTGGGTATTGTCATAGGCATGCACGTGTCCAAGCCACTCAAAAGACAGCGAATATGTTGAGTTTTCATGGTCAAAATCATCTTACCGAGTTGCATGTAAATTGTATCCCTCAATTCTTTGCTAATTTAATTTGAGCATGTTTTCAATTATTTTTGCATAGAAATTACACTAGAAAATATGCGTAATAAGCATAGTTATAAACCGAGCCCAACCCGGTCGTTCGGATCGGAAAAGCGGCGACTCGGACCCTTGATCGGGCCGGACAAATTAATTTGATAGAAATATATTTGACTCGGTCAAAATTGGGCTTTGACCGAGTTAATAGGTGATTTGCCCCACCCGATTGACCAATTTAGTTGAGTTTTGAAATCCTCTTACAAAATTTTTGGATCCAAGGGATCTCTAAGAAAAATAATAGGTTCCTCATCATTTGAACATAAAGTGATTTAGTATTATTTGTGCGCAATAACTTATATATATATCTAATGAATTATTTATAACTTTTATAAAAATATTCTTTTATTTGTGTGTAATAACTTATATATATCTAATGAATAATTTATAACTTTTATAAAAATATTCTTTTAAAAAACTTTGGTCCAACATTTTATTTTATTTTATAGACATAAATAATTAGTAAAAAATAAATTAATTTTTTTAATTTTGCCCTTAAAAAAAATTTATACTTTATATTTTTTTGTAGGTTTTTATGCAATGACCCGTCGGTTGAACCATCGGGTCACCGGTTGAATCACTAATCCATTGACCCGCTGTATTGTTCGAGTCAAGTCTGACAACTATGGTAATAAGTCTAGAGTGCTTTTGGGTCCATCAATGGATGCCTAATTTATTAATTGTCAATTTGCCAAAAAATTACAATCAATGTCCTATTCAACCTTCCATTAATACTTTTTTAATAGGTTTATAATTAATGTGCTCTTAATTTTATAATTATATATCTAAGTAAATTATATGAACTTAATTTTTGTACATTGTTGGTAGGATCAGAGCATTCAAAGATAGGTGCAATACAAAATAAATTCTCTTCATTCCGTTCATATTGTGGTATGTTCCAAGTTACAAAACACACACTATGCATAGAAATATTTTACTACCATGATATTCCAAACAAATTGAGTAATTTGAGCATCACAATACCTCCTAGTCTACCCTATATGAAAAACCCTACTATCATTTGACGTAATCGTCAAATTTGGAAGTCATTCTTGCCATACGTATTTCGAAACACTCGTACACATGATGTGAACACTTTAATGCGGTTGAGATCACGGAGCTATTCCTTGGAAGTTAGAATCGAAATCTAGTATCCCTACGGGTACCTTCGACACTCTTTACCTAACACGTAAAGATCAATGATAATTTCGAGGTCATCATGTGCTAAATCAACATTAATAATTACTTAATTTCTTTCTTCCTTTTTTTTTTTTCATTTCATTTTCATTACCATACCATATCAACATTGGTGTCACCTTAATTATTTTTCTATTACAGACACACTCATGAATCATGGATGTGTAGAAGCATGATATTTTGTAGTCACACTTCAATTTTACATAAGGGTAATTGAACTGATCATTATTATCTGTTTTAAGAGTGCTTACTCTGTAACAGATTGAACAAAACAATGGGTTGGATCTCACATTGGGAAGGAAGAGAGAGAGAGAGAGAGACTAATGGCCACAAAATGGCAATTTAATAAATGATAAAGTACCTTCTTTTTTGGAAGACTTTTCTAATGTTTGGCTTATCTTTTTCTTATTTTTAAGTAACATTTTGCTGGTTTAATTATGCTTTTAAGTGCTTAAATTGTTGATCCTATCATATGTGAAGATAAAAAAAATATTTAAACTTATTAGCCAAAAGTTCACTTTGAATGTATTAATTTTTCTTACTTATCATGAAACAAAAGTAGAATTCCTTTCAAAATGAACAAAAAAACTTAACAAAAATCAGTTGCTTATCCTGGAACAACAGTAGGATTCCTTCCAAAATAAACAATTTATTTCTAATTTTGACAGTTTATTTTAAAAAGTATTTACTTATAAGTAACTTTTTGAAGCTTAGCCAAACATGGACTTACATTAAAAGCATCCTTTAGACCACGAGTCTTTTGAACACATGATCTGGTTGCTTAGTACACCTAATTATTGTTCGATTTTATCACGAATTTATTACTATACTTTCTTTTTAAATTTTGTCCAATTCATCCCACCAAACATAATAAATTTTGAACTATCCTCGTTCGAAAATCTTTTTCCAATAAAATCCGATATTAATCACAAGTTTTGACTCTCTGGAATTTATACAATTCAACCCCCAAATCCCACTCCTCTCAAAGACTCTCCAAGTTGAAACGTCAAATGACAAAGCTTTGACTAGTAAACGAGTGAGAAAATAAATCCCCTAAAAGTTCCAAAAACCCATTTAATTAAAGAAAATCAATATGAGTTTTATTTAATATACGTATATATGTATGTATTTTTTAGGTTAGATGCAAGGCGTGTTCTTTACCGATTTAAAAATAGTACTCTATCGATCTAGTAATAGATCTTGGCCGTTAGATTTGGACCGACGAACTCGACTCTTTTAGGTACACGTGTCGCCCATCTTTTTATTTTGTTTCCATGCATGAAATGCTCCACTTATGACTCACAAACAAGAAAAAGAGAGAGAAAGTGTAAGTGTGAATATTTACACAAGGAGAGAGAAGGAGAAATATAGGGAAGAAAAAGTCATTTGCTTCTGTTTTATTTCTTAACAGTTCAAAAGTTCATTTTTCCAAGTTGAAATCTTCAAAAACTTGAAACAATTATCATTTATATTCCTGTTTCTCTGTGATTGAGTGAGAATACATGGAAATAGGATTAAGAGAGTTTTTCTTTTGTTCTGAGTCTGATTCCATAAACTGTCACATCTCATCCTGTTTGCATCACTTGTGCATATGAAGCTATAAATTTTATGATCTGTGTCCAATCCCACATACATGATTTGAACTTTCTCAAGTTTGTTTTATACTCTAATTCTACTTTTCTGATCTGGGTTTTTTTTTTTTTTGTTCCTCTGTTTGTTGAACTATTTGGTTGGGGACCTGGGGTTGGATCAAGAACTGCTGCATTATTTTACAATTTGAGCAGACGATTTCTTGCCGTTCTTGCTTTTAGTATTGAGTTTTTGTTGGTGGATCAAGTAAATCAATGGAGGTGGATCAAGTATTGAGTTTTGTGTGCAAGTTGTGCGACAAGAGGTATCCATGTGGGAAGTCATTAGAGGGTCACATGAGGTCTCATATAATTGCTAATTCTACTGAATCTGAGGAAAAAGTTGAAGCAAACATGAAAAAGATGATGTTTGTTAACGGTGGTGGAAAGAATTTCATCAAAGAGTCAAAGGTTGTTGAATTTGGAAATGGACAATCAAGTTATGTACTAAGAGGAAATCCCAGGAAAACATGGAGGGCTGTCGGTTCGACCTTTCCCTTGCCACTTGAGAAGGTCTGCAAAGAATGTGGTAAAGGGTTTCAATCAATGAAAGCATTGTGTGGTCACATGGCGTGTCATTCGGAGAGGGAGAGGGGTTTGAAGGACGATAATTCTTGGACGGTGATGGATAGTTATTCAGATACTGAGGTTGAGGATTTCAGGCTGAGAACAAGATCAGCAAAGAGTAAGAGGTACAAGAATGTAGTTCTTAAGTCACCTCCTTTTTCTTTAGCAAATGGTTCTTCGTCTGTTTCTGAGATCGAGGAGCAAGAACAAGAGGACGTAGCCTTGTGTTTAATGATGTTGTCTAGGGACTCTGGGAACGTGAATTCAGTTGTCGAGTCTCCTGATAATAATTCAGTTGTTCTCGCGACTAAATCTTCGTCCGTTGACATGAAAATTTGTGGAAAGGAATGCCTAGAATATGTTCACAATGCAGGCGAGACTCCTCAAATGAAGAAAATTGCGGATAGGAAATCAAAAGCTATTGCTTTGGATGATGACATTGCTCAAATGGACAACTCAGATTCCGGTTATTTCTTAGATGAATGCACTAAGGTTTACTCCGATATATCAGTGGATGGGTTCTATAGAAACAGTTCTTCTAATGATTCCAAGAAGCTGTGTATGAGCGTTGGAGCTAGACGTGAGGAGTCTGCTACTGAATTCAGGAAGAACTTGTATGGAGTCGAGCATTTTGAAACAGAGATAAGGAAGGAATTTACGAAGGAACGTGGATATGGGATGACTTGGAATTCTGCTAAGATTGAATCACGAAAGAGAGAGTATATTTCTGAGAGTAGAAGGATGGAAAATGGTTCTTCACAAGTACGCAATAAGGCTCAGACGAGAAGTAAATATGAATGCTTGAATTGTAAAAAGACCTTCAACTCGTATCAGGCTCTCGGAGGCCATAGACCCTGCCACAAAAAAAGCAATGTTCTTTCTGAATCACAGTACGAAACTAGTGAAAACAGCCTAGACGACAACACTCTTGATTCCAGATTTGCACGTAAGCATGGAGGGTTAGTTAGCAATAAGAAACCAATTGCTAAAAATTCATCCAACAATTTGGAGAAAAATGTTAAGCCTAAGAAAAACAAAGTGCACATATGTCCATTCTGCCACAAGGTTTATAAGAACGGCCAGGCTTTAGGGGGGCACAAGAGATCTCATTTTATCAGTGGTCATAGGGAGAAAAACAATCAAACTCAAGAAATCAAGTCCGATCTTCCCAATTTACTTGATCTTAATCTTCCGGCTCCAGAGGATGACGACGACGACGTGCTGCCAATTCTTCCACAGTAGGTTCAGATAACCGGATGGATAAGTGTCCTCATTATGCACTGTTTGCTGCATCAAGGATAGTGCTGGAATTGTAATTAATTTTGTGTCATGTCGACTGTAAGAAGCCTTCCAATATCGTTAATTTCATCTCATTTTTGCATGTTCTTAGAATAGGCCTCGATTTTTCACTTTAAATTCATCCATCTTTTTCTTTCTAGACATTGACATTGGCACTTAATTTTTCATAGATTAGTAGCAATGACTGTTGTACTTAAACATAGTTGCAGAATTCAATTCCTTTTACTTATGCAATTCGAAGTTGCTGAAGCCAGTTGTGCCAAGTTTACTTACTTGAAGAAATACACTGATATGGAAATCAATCTGAAGGAGAAACAAAGCGTCACCATCTTTTTAGGTTCAGAAACTCAAGAATAACAGCAATGGTAACATTGGATTTTGTACGTAGATTTGTGGAGTTTACTAGGTAATGTATTGCTACATCACACTCGACTATGCCATTTAGTCCCTACTCAAACCGGAAAGCATTAATTAACTCTCCCTGTTAGCTTTTGAGTTATCACAAGTCTTACTTCACCAGGAAATATAGTTATGGTGCTACATTTTACTCGACTATGCCGCCATTCCCTTGTCCCCCCAATCGAAGGCTTTTGGGTTACTTTACCAGGTAGTATGGTGTTACATTTCACTATTATTATCTTCATAGCCAAGATCTATTTTTTACTTGTAGTTGCTTTAGAACATTATCTAGCTGTGGTCCATTTGATCCTATCTTTCATTTCACTTCCATTTCCTTTTCCTCGACAGACCTTCATGCCCGAGCCAATAAGTTGCAGAAAAGATTCATATAGTCGACCCTAAGTTTGCGGTTAATACAGCTTAATTTGTTGTTGTTAAGGACCAAGCAAAAGAGTTCCATTAGTGCATTTGCCCGTAAAATATGCTTATAAATTCTTTCCAAATTCACCTTACCTTCATAACTATATTGATTATTTTTGTATATCAAAAAGTTCCTTTGCTTTGACTTTCACAAAAAGAAACAAGAAAGTAAGTAAAGTTGAAGCATATATTATAACTATTTGGCACTCCATGTCTGTTATCTTTTTGCATCATAATCTGACCCCTAGCTTTTGACTTCACTGTAGTCAACTCAGCCTGCACCTCACACAACATGTCGAAGAGAAGAAAACAAGAATTTGTATAACTAATCAAAGCTTGATATCATGAACAACATGTGGGAATATTGTATTTAACCCGATGGCCGCCGAGCTTGTGTTCGAGTTCTTGTAATAGACTAGATACAGCACGGCGTTGTCAATTGGTCGAAGTCTCTAGTAGCTTCAACATGGCATATTTTACCATTGAAGACAAGTTTGGTGCACAGTTGAACATAAAAAGTACTGTAAAGTCTACTTTATCGGGCCACGATGTTAAAGCAAGTTGAAGAATCGATTTATTATATGAAATGGAAGGCCAATGGGAATGATACTGTGAATGGCATTGACCTATCACAATATTGCGCTTAAAAAGAAAAGGCATTGATAGACATGACAAAAAGCCACTAAGGTAGTAGTATTTTGTTCAACAGCTTGTTTTATTTCTCTAGTGCTTTGTATTTTGATCAGCTTTGTCAAAAGGGGGGTATCTTATGGTTGGTTCTCATCACTTGAAAACTTAGCTGCACTAAATTTGTTGCCTCATCCTTCTTTCTCTAAAGCACTAATCTTCGGGCGATGACTAGAGCAAAATAATGAAAAAAAATACACAAAGTCAACTCTAAGGGTCTGTTTGATTGCAAGAATGAAATTTGAGTAGAAAGAAAATGAATTTCAGGAAAATGAATTGACTAGAACTTGTTTTATCGTAAATTGTCAATTAATTGTGTTTGATTGGTATAATTTTCTACCTAAAAAATATTGAAATTTTGGATTTTTTGGTGTTCGTTTGACTTTATTTTTCATGAAAATTGTTTATTAAAGGAATATAATTTGTTACAATTGAGGATAGAATTCGTTTTAATTACAAAAAAATAAAAATAAAAATAAAATAGCCTAGAAAACCAAAAATGACCAAACCCATAGGAAAACCAATTCAAGGAAAATGTGGAAAATAGGGTCACGTGAGGTATAAGTTGGAAAACTAATTGCCTAGAAAATTTTTCCCCTCAAACAGCCTAAAAGGTGAAAAATGAAAAATAATTTCCAACTTTCATGAAAAATTCTTCCTATCAAACATGGCCTAAGTTTACTGAGAACAATAAAATATTGGATATTTTATCAACAAATGGACGAAATGATGTAAAAAATACATGCAGTCGACTCCGAAATTATTGTAAAACATATTTTGGATTAAGCTATCAATATATTTTTTATAACTATTCAAAGCTTAAAAGTTGATAAATATAAAAGTCAAAATCAACAGTTAATTTTAATCACATAATTCATGCGACCCACAAAAGAGGACTAAGTTTCTTTGAAAACTATGTGCTACAATTTGACTTAGATTAAGTTAAATTACATTCTTAATGGCAAGTCATGATAAAAATAGTAGATAAATAAACAAGTTGGCGTGGTTGGTAATTACTCATATATGTCAA